>JAXIVJ010000234.1:185000-245000 GCA_036785665.1 Chirona hameri | reverse complement strand
TAGTGCAAAGAGCATCACAATCAATCGAAGGAAATCAGTCACTTTTATAATGGTGATTTTAACTGAGATAGCAGTTGTGATGGCCATGTTGATAAATCACTGAAGGCATACTCCGTTTGATTGTAAAGACTTTCCTGCTGAATCTATCTGATATTTTATCCTTAAAGTTGGTGCATTGTCGAAAATATTGACTCTTTGTCGAAACGCTTCATATGGTAGCATGTGTTAAAATCAGCTTTCCTGGACCAGCGAGCGAACCCAATATTATATATTAATATTATTGACAATATTATGCTGGTTATGTAAACATTTATAGGATAATCATTACATTTCTACTAACTACCTTCAAAATAGTTATTTTTACATAAGTTCCAAGCCTTTTACATATTATTTCGAAGCACACAATGTCATAACATGCGCCACTTTTGAAATCCGCGCCACTTCTCGCAATCTATACTGAATATGCGCGAGTCTATGTTTTCGAAATATATTGCTTTTGAAGCAGACTGGTTATTGATTCGACTCTGATTGAATCGATTGGAATCGTTCAATCAAAATCCCTTGAATCAAAGAAGAATCGATTCACCACCAGATTTTTGTATTCATGAATCATGATTGAATCAAAACCCGCATAGAAACAAGGCTGATTGAATCAAAAAGACTGTGCAATGCTATTTCAATGGTAAATCAAACGTGATTTGATCAAAAAATGTTTTTATTCTTCGAATCGGAAAGAATCATTTCTCAAAATGGTTATCCATGAATCAAACGGTAACTGAATCATTCATATTCCAAAATGAATCGTGATTGCATCCTTCCATAAAAGGTGAATCAATAACCAGTCTGTTTTGAAGAGAAAAAAATGTTTTTTTTGGGGGGTATATCTTGATAATTTAGCCAAACCATGGATAAAGTAAATATGGATTAAAAAAAACTCAGCCCACTTTATATTGTTATCCGCAACCACGCGCAGCCGCTGCCGTTTCCCGTACTACGAAAATACCAGCTAGTATACCGCCCGCCCCGTGGTAGGCCGCAACGCTAAGACGGCCGCCCGTCGCATGGTTTCTCGCCTTCCGGTGATTGTGGAATGAACCAAATTAAGTTTAAATGCAGTCGGGAAGCTCTCACAAGCACTTATGACATGTTGGTTCCACCGATGGACATCATGCCTGGTAATTTGTGCCCATATATGTAGGAACGTCTCCGTGGTAGGCCGTTTCCCGTACTACAAAAAGGACAGCTAGTACCGCTCTGTGGTCGCTAAATTGCGTATGATTCCTATCCATACTTACTTTATCCATGACCAAACCAATGCCATGTTCAACATTTTCAGGCACGAGGAGACCCCTTAACCTGCGCGATGCCGGGGGGGCTAAATTTTACCCCCACCCCCTCCCGGATTTTCTCAATAACTTGAAAACGATGAGAGATATCGAAGTGAAACTATCGGTACCTTATGCTGCATAAACTCTACGTCATCGGACAAAATTGTATTGAAATTGATCAACTAGTTTGGAAGATAATGACGTTTTAGTGACGTCATGTCATGCCATTTTTGGTGGAAAAACGTTAAATGTTTGTAAAATCGTAAACAAAATAGAGTTTTGATGCAAATCGCAAATAAAACCTTCAAAAGAAAGGAAATAACATTATCTTCCAAATGGCTATATCGGATTTGCGAAATTTGGGATTTTTGACCCAAAAATAAAAATAAATTATTTTTGGGGGAAACATTTCCACAAAGGTATTTTTTAAAAGATATTCAAGAAACCGGAAGATATATTAGAGAACCAAGCTGGTCAAAGCTGGTCTGGACACATGCCTTTTTTATTTAGATTAATCAATTTTACATTTGGACCTTTTTGTGACCTGACCTTGACCTGAGGGCCATTATATGGGGCCCGGTTGTGAAAATTGCCGCTGCTACCGAATTATACGTGTAAAATAACCCATACAACATGTGTCGCATGGCTTTCGTAGAGCTGTGACCTTTTGTGACCTGACCTTGTCCTTTCCTTACAATTTCACTTTCGCGTATACGGGAGATGCATGATACATTTGAGAGCATCTTGTTCGATAATAGTCGCTATGTAAGGCTTTGGATGGAAAGTATGGCCCAAAAACTAAAGCACCTTAAGTTTGACCCTTTGGCCTGATCTGACCTGGCAGGTGACCTTATTTTTTTATATAGAATTTAGGGTATGCAATATATTCGTCTCCTTGAGAGCTTTCGATTGCTGCCTTGCGCGTCTCGCTGCGGTCATTGGTTCGGAAGATACAGGGGGGGGGGGAATTTACCCCCTAGCGCCGCGCGTTCGGCTGGAGACCCCAGAGCCGCGCGGGTTAATAGCACATGCACAGCGATTTGGAAAAGTGTCTGGTTTCCTTTAATGCTAAATGATGTCCAGCTTCGTGTTACGTTGTACGTGTCGTCATACGGTAGGAACCGCTTCTTGAGCAACAGCATACGCCTACCTATATTCCTGTCCCTAGATGGCACTAGTAGTAGACGCCTGAAGTTATGCTGTACCGCATAGCTTGAAGCCGATCACTTTATTATTTTGTATGTTGTCCGGGTCGGCCTGAAGCCATGCTTCCCGGACAGGTGCTAACATCTGGTCAAGTTGACCAGGTAGTTACGTTAAACCGGCTAATGCTGGCCGGTGCAAAGTAGGTATATCGTTCTACGTTAAGTCGGCTAATGCTGTCCGACGCGAATGCAATGGGAAGCCCAAACGGGGATATCTACACCTATGTACCTGCATTCAAATACCGTTCGCATGTATTCCTTACGACACATTCAGGTTCTGCTAAATTTATTTGTTTTATTAAGCAATAAGCATTAGTGAAACAATTTACCTTTTTTGACGTTAGTCAGCCTCCACATCAACCCAGCCTAACTGCTGGGTTGATGAAGCGCCGCCATCATCGCAGCAGCTGTGTGTTCACCTCTTGAAAAGGTCCTAACTAGAAAAAAAAACAGGAGGACCTAGCCAGTGGGGAAAAACATGCGTTTTTGCCGAATTGCGTGGACAAAAACCCCAATCATATGAAATTATCTAAATGTTTGTTGTGCAGAAATTTTAAGAGTAATTCAAACAGTTCAGGGTGATAATCACCGAGCAAAGTTGCAAGGTAAATGGCATTTCACGCACCGGGAGACAAGGGGAGAGCAGCGGCAATTGGCGCAGCCGAGAACTGCGGTCTGCGTAATGGTAATTATATTCCTGTCAATAGATGGCACTAGTAGTAGATGCCTGAAGTTATGCTGTACCGCATAGCTTGAAGCGGAGAACTGCGGTCTGCGTAATGGTACTTATATTCCTGTCACTAGATGTCACTAGTAGTAGATGCCTGAAGTTATGCTGTACCGCATAGCTTGAAGCCGCGAACTGCAGTCTGCGCTTTGGGGAGAGGGTAACGAGCCATTCTGGTCATCAAAAGGGGATAACCGTTGACGCTGAGAGCCACTGTCAGCAGTGTTTGGCGACACATCGTCATGCAAAACTCAGTTCCCGTTAAGATCACAGCGTAGACAGTTTTATAATGGGATAACAGCGGTATCATGAACACATTTTGATGTCTTTATAACAATGGACAATATTGATCCTTGCCTTGACTACATACTTTGGGTACGTTCAATCTGCGTTTCCTGCCTCAAGATGAGACGTAAAACGTGGCCAGCGGCCAACTCAAGTGATGGCTGATGTTTCTCCGCAGCTCTGTGTTCGGCAAGGGGAAGGACAGCGCCGTGAAGCGGGTCAAGGACGACTCGGACAGCGATGACGAGCTGAAGGCCAAACTGCCGCGACCCACCGAGAAACCCTCAGACCTGCTGGTACCAGCTAAGGTATGTCCGATACAACGAACCTGCAGCTATATGCATTAGGATTTAGGACCCGCACCAGTGTGCTTTGTCCCTACCGTGGTTATGATAACTTTGCGACCGAGATCGAGATCTGAGATCCGCGTATCACCAGTGACCTGGGCGACGCAGTCGCCGCCGGCCGCGGCAACCCGCGGCCTCCCACCGTCTGCGCGGCTGGCTTCCACTTCCAGCCGGCAACGCTACCTGAACTGTCCCGCTGCATCGGGCGAATGAGCGGGTCACGAGCGATGGGTCTAGACGGTGTTCCGTTTTTAGCTGTACGACAATGTTTCCCTGTGATCGGACCTCATCTCTTACATCTTGTTAACTTATCACTCAGGACCCATGTCTTTCCAGACAGTTGGAAGGTCGCATGCGTCGTGCCAATTCCCAAGTCAGGCGACCCCACGATACCTTCCAACAACAGGCCCATATCACTGTTGAGCGTGCTCTCAGAGATTTTAGAGAAGGTTGTGTGCAGCCAACTCACGCATTACCTGACACCGAACTGTCTGCTAAGCCCATCGCAGTTTGCCTACAAGTCTCGCCACTGTACGGAGGACGCCGTGCTCGCCGCTGTCGAACGCATGGTCAACAACACCGACAACGGCCGCATATTGTCGTTTACGACGGCAGATTTGTCGAAGGCGTTTGACAGCGTCGACCACGACTTCCTCCTCACCAAGCTCTCGTGGTATGGCGTGCTGGACGTGGCCTGGTTCAGGAGCTACCTGAGCGACCGGCGGCAGGTGGTTCGGGGCGGACGCGTGTACCTGCCGATGGCGTGCGGTGTGCCCCAGGGCTCGATCATCGGTCCGATCCTGTTCATTCTGTTCACAAACGATCTCTCTGGCCATCTGACGCATGGCCACCTCATCTCCTACGCTGACGACACCATGCATCTTGACTGCGCGATCCCTGACAGGCCGGGTCTTACCGATCTCAAATTGAGTCTGGAGGTCACTATGTGAGCTTCAAGTCCTGGTTCTGTGCCAACTCTTTGAAAATGAACGAAAAGAAACCCGACTTCATCCTGTTTGGCTCAAAGCAAAATGTAAAGAAATGTGCTGACTCACTCCAGCATCGATGGGTTGAAGTGTCTGCTTTTACCAGTACCAAAGTTCTCGGTGTCGTCTTGGACCCCTGCCTGTCATGGGACGCTCATTTCTCGCATGTTGTTAAAAAATGTAACGGTATTCTCATCTCCTTATACCGGATTCAGCATGATTCACTAAAGAAGTGCTCAAAATTGTCATTCAGGCCTACGTGTTTCCTCACATCACCTACTTACTCTCTGCGTGTGGGGTGTGGCGGCCAAGGGTCAGCTTCACAAAATACAAAAGCTCATCAACTTTGCGGCCAGAATTGTCACAGGATCCAAAAAGCATCAGGGCATCACCCCGGCTCTAAATTCTCTAGGATGGTCGAGGATCGATGTCCTGGTGTCGCACCGCGACGCCATCGAAGTGCACAAGATACTGCGCGCGGAGGGCATGCCGGCCGAGCTGCGCGCTCTGTTTGTGCCCCGCTCTGCCGTGTCGGACCGCCGTACTCGCGCTACAGTTCAGGGCAGCCTCCACCTACTAAGTGGTTTAGCCGCTACGCACTACGCAGCTGTTTTAGCCGCTACGCAGAAGGCTTTCTCATATCGTGCGGCTTGGAATAGCCTGCCATCGTCTGCCCGTGCCGTGCAGACCGTGGGCGCTTTTAACCCGCCATTGACGGGGGGAGGGGCGGCGGCGTTTAACGCCCCCCCCCCCCTGATAAATTTTCGTAATAGCTCAAAAACCAATAGCGCTATCAACGTGAAACTTCGGGAACCTTCCTATAAATCACGTTTACGTCTTTTGTGAAAAACAACGCAATTTCGTAGAGACAAAAAATCGAGTTATAGCGAGTTTAGTGACGTCACTACACACGAGTTTTACACCAAAATCAGCTAAAATGTAACAGACCGTAAAAATGCCATATCTTGAGCAAAATGCAATCCAAAAACGTCAAAAGATAGCAAATGGCAAGTGCTACAACATGGCTATCTCGGATTTATGAAAATTTTGGTTTTTGACCCCAAGAAATTCCAAAACGTTTTTTGGGGAATGCCCTCAAAATATTTTTCAAAGATATTAAAAAAAGCCGGAATATATGTCAGAGAACCACATATGGAAAACTACTATACCAAATTTCAGAATGATATCACCATTTGACTAATGGCATCTAAAGTATGGGTAACTCCGCTGTCAGCACCAAGTCGACGTACGCGGCGCCCCGAGCTCTTCCATGTACCTCGTTGAAGAGTTGACTCTGTAAAGAGGGGCTTCTTGATTCGTCTCCCGCATCTCTTTAACTCGCTCACACACAGCAGCCCTCAGACGGATTTATTTATGCCGTCTCGTACTCTTAGGTCTGACATCACGAAGTTCGCTGAAGTTCAGGGTACATACTTGAGTTAAGGTCGCCGCTGTGAGCTGTGTCCCGTGATCGGTCATTGGCTTTAAGTTGCACTTGTCTATTTTAGGTATTTTGCCTGTACCAACGTTATATATACACGTTTATATTTACTTTTACCGGCGCTTTTATGTATTTGTCTATTTTTAGGTTTTTGCCTGTATCAGCGCTTTATTTACACGTTTGTTCTTAATTTCACTGGCGATTTTAATCGCCTTTTATGTATTTATTTTATGCTGCTGTGTTTACTATGCAGTATAGTTGTGTTCTCTTATTGTATGTACCATGTGCACTCATGTAGTTTGTGAATGTTTTAATTTCCTGTTGCATGAGGCAGCATGACTGCAACCGTAAGTGGGCCCTGTGCCTGTGGTTGTTGACTCAATAAATACAAATACAAATACAAACTCATGACGTCCTATTTAAAAATTGTGTTTTTGGCTTTTATTGACCAGATACAGGCAAATAAATGGCACCACTGTATTTCTGAGACAAAACTGGTCTAGAAACATGCCTTTTTATTTAGATTTAGCAATTCAAAATGTTGACCGTCAGTGACCTGAACTTGACATTAACTTCACGTAAATGAAGTCAGGTGGTAAAATGACTATCACTATCGAATTATACATGGAAATTAACTCATTAAACATGCGTTGCATGACTTTCGTAGATATTTTGAGCATAGTGACCTTTTGTGTCCTGACTCTTTAGGACCTTGGCAAACAATCTCACTTTAGCTCATGCGGGATGTGTATCATACCTTTGGCAGCCCTTTGGGTGATCATGGTCGAAATCGAAGGCTTTGGATGGAAAGTATGGCCCATAAACTCATACGTCTATTTTGACCTTTGACCTGACCGTGACCTGACATTTGACCTCACTTTTAAATTTTTGAGTATGCTTTAGATTTGTCTCATTGAGAGCTTTCGATTGCCGCCTTGCGCGTCTCGCTGCGATCATTGGTTCGGAAGATAACCAGGGGGCGTTTAACGCCCCCCCCCCCCCCCCCGTCAATGGTGTTCGGCTGAGACCCCAGTCAATGCCGGGTTAAGTCCGCATTACCGACCTAGCTGACTCAGTAGTATCATTGTAGTATCAATAGCAAAGGTGGACGCGATAAAAACAAAATATCACGATAACCGATAAATCGATAACGATAACGTTATCGCCGATAATCGATAAATGATAACTGCCGATAAATGTATCGACAGATAACCGCTAAATCGATAAATATACATTCCGCTACTAGCGATGACGATATTTCTACTAGCGATAACGATATTTAACGACATTTTACAGTATGTTCTATTTTAGTACTAAACAGTTTAAAAACCTTTTATTTACCTTTTGCACACAACAGACTGCACCAAAAAAGAAGAAAAAACGTGTCTGCCAGACTGTTTGTGATCTTGGCCTCCGTGTCTGCCAAACTGTGTGATCTTGGCCTCCGTGTCTGCCAGACTGTCTGTGATCTTGGCCTCCGTGTCTGCCAGACTGTCTGTGATGTTGGCCTCCGTGTCTGCCAGACTGTCTGTGATCTTGGCCTCCGTGTCTACCAGACTGTATGTGATCTTGGCCTCCGTGTCTGCCAGACTGTCTGTGATCTTGGCCTCCGTGTCTGCCAGACTGTTTGTGATCTTGGCCTCCGTGTCTGCCAGACTGTCTGTGATCTTGGCCTCCGTGTCTGCCAGACTGTCTGTGATCTTGGCCTCCGTGTCTGCCAGACTGTCTGTGATCTTGGCCTCCGTGTCTGCCAGACTGTCTGTGATCTTGGCCTCCGTGTCTGCCAGACTGTCTGTGATCTTGGCCTCCGTGTCTGCCAGACTGTCTGTGATCTTGGCCTCCAGCCACAAAAATACAGTAACTGGTGAGTCTGCAGAGCAGAACAGGAAGATTATAAAGTAACACATGTCAACTTCTTCATTGAAGAAGTTAAGATATTATTGTATTGTATTATTTTATTTAAATATATTATTTAATTGTATTATTTAATTAAGTTAATTTAATTTAATAATTTAATTAATAGAATTTAACATTTCCATTTTGTCGTTTATCGCTGAATCGGGAACAAAAGTATCGGCGATACCGACAAATCGATAACGCGGGAGATAAAAAATTATCGGATAACCGATAACAGAAAACATTTATCGCGATAACGCCCACCTTTGATCAGTAGTATCATTGTAGTATCATTAGTATCATTGTAGATGGCGTCACAATTGTATCCGTTTTACCTTTTGCAACTTTTAAGCTTATACTACTGTCTTTATTAGATATAAGGTGGCGAAAACTCTGTGTGAGGTTAATCATGACAATGAGAATTAAAATAACCGGTAACCTCATAATAAGTATGTGAAGAAATAAATTAAGGCCGAAATATCTAATATAATTTCGGCCTTCATTTATTTCTTTACATACTTATTATGAGGTTACCGGTTATTTTAATTCTCATTGTCTTTATTAGACGTTCAGGTATTGTATACCATGAATTACTGCTGCGTGTGTGGAAGTGTGAGACTGCACTGCATCGTATGTATAGGTGAATAGGCTTGTAATCGACGTGAAACCAGAAAAGCCAAATCGTGGATGGTTTTGAATATACTGATTGAAGATCGGTTCAGTGCTGCTAGAACCGTTGACATTCATAGTGCAATACGTGTTCCATAACTTCCACATATGTGTCATGTTAGTTAACCCGCGCACTGCAGGGGCCGCCGAACACGAACTGCAGGGGGTTGATTTCCGCCCCCCCCCCCCTTGAGATCTCGAAAACTACGCTACGTAGCGAGAAGCGGAAAACGGCATTTGATAGCTTGATACATGCTCTATCGAAAGTATTTCCGTATTGTTTTAGGTCAGGTCAAAATTGAGGTCACCAGAGGTCATCAAAGGTCAAATTTTCCAGTTTTGTCCTGTTTTAGGACATCGCTCCAGAAATTCCCATATATCTCAGAAACTATGCTAGTTAGAAGCAAACCGAAAAACAGCAAACGCCAGCCAGTGAAATTTGCAATCGCTAAGGTTTCCTCAAATTTGATCTCAAGTCAATATTTGAGGTTCCAGAGGTCAAAAAAGAAAAAATGACTTTTTTTGCTAAATCGTTTTTCGCTATTAACTTTTTATGTAATAAAGATAACGGAGAACTGTTTACGCCATTGTGTTTATCTTGGAAAGGCGCTTTGAATGATGTACATGGTGACCTTGTTAAGTTAACTTAAAAATTTGACGTCAGGTCAAGGTCAAGTGGTGACCCAAGTAGGGCATGTTGCATATGGGAAGACGTGTCTCGACGAGACAAACACATTGATGTCTGTTTCACTCCTCTATCTTAATTATGTCGGGAATTATTGACAAAAAGTGATAGTGACCTCGCATGACCTCAAATGACCCAATAGGGGTCACTGAACAAAACTTACACTTGGATCATCAATAATATCCTATAATAACATGATCCAGAAGTAATTGGACTAATATCATGCATATCCTTAGCATTTGTATATTTTCCCATTGACTTATTATGGGGAGGCTACGAAATTGACCTGACACTAGGTCACCGATATCAAACTTCCGAGATAAACGAATTCTAAGTACTTATGCCCTCATGACATCCTGTAAGTTTCAAACTGATCGGTGAAAAACTCTGGCTTTGGCCCAACTGTAAACATTTTTGGAGGTGGGGTCACCTGACCTGGTCTAGTGACCTGACCTGGTCTGGTGACCTGACCTGAGATGACCCGAGGTTATTTTTTTCTTCAAAATGTGCGCAATTGATGTCCTGACAGGTGTACGAAAAGTCGGCGGCGCGCAGCGCCGCCGTTTTTTCGCTATCATTGAAAAACCTGAGGGGGGGGGCGGAAATCACCCCCCCCCCCCCCCCCCCCCCCCCAGTGCGCGGGTTAATATTTGTTATCGGATTCGGAGGTTTCTGAAAACACGTTTCGGTTCAATGAACTTTTAGATCAATATCTGCCTATCCTACCTACGTCCTGTACGTCCGCCAATACTTATAGCTGCGATATCAGGTTGTTACCCGGGTTCTGCTCGTCTTCCTTCACCTGACAATTTTTTCGACCGTTTTCCAGAAGCCGGAGCCGGTGTCAGAGAAGAAGTCCTGGGAGCGTAGTCTGGGCAGCCTGGGCGGTGGCAAGAAGACCATCCTGCTGGTGCGTCCCGCCGCCCGGCCGGCCGCAGCAAATGGCACCGGTACCAGCACCGCTGGCAGCACAGCAGCTCCGTCCGGCAGCCAGACAGCGGGGACGACAGCAGGCCGGACCGACCAAGCCGGCACAGCTGCCGCTCCGGCTCCGGCGGCGCAGAACGGGGCGCAGAACGGGGCGCAGAACGGCAGCGAGTCCAGTGGTGGTGGTGGTGCGGCTGTGACGGGCCTCGGCCTGATCGGCGCCTACTCGGACAGCGAAAGCGACTGACCGCCCGGCGGCAGGGGCGTCCTCTTTTGTGGTGGTATTCGAGTGTGTAGTAGAACAGTGTCGAGTGCTGCGGTAGCAGAACGAGTGTGGACGTCGTGGCTACCGACGTATTCGGTCTTATTTAGGGATGCGGACTCGGGCGCCCGTGGTGCTGTGATGTGGGCTGATGAATGGTGTCTCCTGCGTCGTGCGATTCGGATCATATTGCTGACGAGGCGTTTGCTCGTCATGTTGTATGCATCTTGCGTTCATTATTGTAAAATATGACCCAGTGTGTCATGTGACTATGTATTCGTGTATGGATATTTGTGCTATCTACTTGAAAACCATGCTTTTGAGTAGTTTCTGCTCGAAGAGGCCTGCGAATCTCCCGAGCAGGCTTGAACAAAAAATGGTACGAAGGCAGTAACGTGCGTTTAGGGTACGACTTGGCTGCCGTTTGTTCAACAAGTGGTGAAGAATGTTCCCCGATTGCTCTATTTCGCTCACACGCAGAAATGTATCTGAATACCAACCAATGAATGCGACTTCTCCAATGCGTTTTCCTTAGAAGTCAAGGGTACCTACTTAGGGGACAAATTGAATGGACCCCACGCGTCGGTGGTATTAACCCGCGCCGTGCCCCGGGGGGGGGGGGCGTGTAGACCCCTCCCCCTAAGGTTTTCGAGGATAGCCAAAAAACAGCGGCGCGCGGCGCCGCCGTTTTTGGCACAACTGTTCGGGCATCAATTGGCCACATTATGTTTAAAAAAATACCTCTGGTCATCTCAGGTCAGGTCACCAGACCAGGTCACGTGACCCCACCTTCAAACATGTTTCCGGTCGTACCACAGCCAGTTTTTGGCCGATCGATTTCGTACTTACAGGATTGCATAATGGCAATAGCACCTACAATAAGTGTAATTCTGATTTTTTTTATCGGTGACCTAAGGTCGGGTCAATTTCGTGACCTCCCCATTATAAGTCAATGGGGAAATAATCAAATTCTTCCTATTCTGAGGATACGAATTGTATCAGCTCAATTCCTTCTGAATCAGGTTATCATAGGCCATTCTTGGAAGTTCCAGGTGCAATTTGTGTGCAGTGACCCCTTCAGGGTCAGATGAGGTCACCTGAGTTCACAAACACTTGTTTGCCAATAACTATCGACAAAATCAAGATAGATAATTGAAACTGGTACCAATGTGTTTGTCTCGTCGAGGCACGTCTCCCAATGTGCAACATAACCTAATTGGGTCACCACTTGACTTCACCTGAGTTCAAATTTATAAGTTGACCTAACCTGGTCATCATGCATATGATACGAAGCGTCTTGACGAGGCAAACACGATGTCGTCAAAATTATTTCCCTATCTTCGTTAGGTAAAAAGCTATTTGTGAAAACTGTTTTTAAAAATAGCATTTTTGGCATTTGATGAGCTCTGGAGCCTAAACGATTGACCCGAGCTCAAATCTGAGGACACGTCGATTTAATTTTTTCAAGAGCTTTCCATTACCCTTTTCCATTTGTTCCTAGCTATCATAGTTCCTGTGATGTCTGGGGATTTCTGGAGAAGTCCTAAAACTTGAAAATATGATCCTTGATGACCTCTGGTGACCTCAATATTGACCTGATAAAAATGCTTGAAATAGTTTCAAAATGCATTTTGACGAGCTTTCGAACGGTGTTTTCTGTTTTTGTCTACGTCCCATAGGAGCAGAGTTTTAGAAGAGGGGCGTCGAAACGCTCTCTCCCCCCCCCCCTCCCCTCCACCGGCACGGCGAAGGTGGCGCCGAGCACCGGCACGGCGCAGGTTAAAGGGAA
Source organism: Chirona hameri (assembly GCA_036785665.1). Lineage (NCBI taxonomy): Eukaryota > Metazoa > Arthropoda > Thecostraca > Balanomorpha > Balanidae > Chirona > Chirona hameri. The sequence continues at coordinate 232,453 of JAXIVJ010000234.1, read as the reverse complement.
TAGGTCACCTTGAAAGTTTTCTTGAAATTTGGCTATACGGGGTATTTCGAGCTGAAAAAAAACGAATATGGCATTTGTTTGGACGATAGATGGATATCCGTCGAAAAATGGGCATGTTTCTCTTTTCTCCTTCATGGCCATAACAAACTTCATGCTAATTATGACGTCATGCATATGGTAGCTTGGATATGGAAACTATTGCACACAATAACGACGGACTTTAGGCATATATGCTGCTTGTAACAACCGTTGTGAGGACCCGCAACAAGTTTAGGGGAAATGCAACTTCTTCTAAAAGGGGCCCACTAGTCCTGTGTCGAAATTACTTGTAGCGAGGTAATTCCTCCACCACAACCCGTTCTTCGATCTGCTCTACAAATCTGCTCTCAGTTTAAAACCCTATGTTAAAGGTGAACTATTCCCTCGCCCTACGGGAGCTTTTTCACCTTCGCCCTACGGGGGGGTCCTAAAAAGACCCCCCCCCCCCTGTTAACTTCCAAACCAAGCAACACGGAGCAACGCGGTAAGAACCAATATGTTGCGTGTCATGTTGGAATCTAACTGTATGCAATTGTTAGGTTTCGGGTCAACGAGTGACCTTTCAGGTCAAGTGAATGACCTCAATCGACCACGTCGAGAGCAGCGATTTTGCTGTCGGAGAACCTCAAAATTAGAAATTGATAAATGTAAATAAAAAGGTATGTTCCTGGACCGGTTTTGTCTCAGAAATACAGAAAAGGTAATTATTTATTCGTATCTGGTAAAAAAGTTCAAACAAGTTATTACAAAAATGACGTTATGAGTTTCTTACACTTAGGGAGCCATCACTCAGTCAAAAATAGAGATATTGGTTTGCAATTTGGTTTGAGTATTGTCCATACTCGGGTATCTCACATATATTCAGGTTTTAACATCTTTGAAAATTTTGATTTTGTGGTGATTTTTCTCCCCCAAAAGTCAGTTTTTCTTCATTGTCCCCCCAAAAAAAAACTAAAATTGTGAAAATCAGAGATCGCCATTTAAAAGAAAATTACATTTTATATCTTTGCTGAATTGCGTTTGCAATTTGTTTCAAAACTCTTGTTTTCTACGATTTTTCAAACATTTATCATTTTTCCACCGACATGACGTCATCAAAACATCATTATTTCCCTAGTTTCTCAACCAATTTCAATTTTTTACAGCATACGTATAATTGTTGTAAACTCAGCTACTGAACATTTCAGCAAGATTATCCGCAGTGTAGAAAGTTATGCAAGACAAACCTCAAGGGTGGGGGGTCGTTTTAGGACCCGATAGGGCGAGGGTTAAGCTGTGAGACGTATCCTCACGAGTATAGCCAGTGGCGTACCCAGGATTCACTCCTGGGGGGGGGGGTAATTTTTGTTCAGGGGCATAAAGTATCCCCACAAAGAAAACTCCGGATTTGGCCACTATATTTTGAGAGGGGCATATTTTCAACATTTTTTCTTCAAAAAAATTACAAAAATCATTCTTTTTTTCAACCAAGGAGACACGTACGGACCTTCAGGGGAGGGGGCAATTCCCCCCCCCCCCTTGTGTACACCTGAGTACAGCATGTACCGACTTAATTAGTTTCCACCGTAATCACATGTTCTTTAACCCGCGCACTGCAGGCAGGGACTTTGCGCCGAACACGAACTGCAGGGGGGGGGGGGGGTTGATTTCCGCCCCCACTGAGATCTCGAAAACTACGCTTCGTAGCGAGAAGCGGAAAAAGGCATTTGAATACTTGATACATGCTCTATCGAAAGTATTTTTTGTGTTCTTTTAGGTCAGGTCAAAATTGAGGTCATCAGGTCATCAAAGGTCAAATTTTCCTTTTTTTCTGTTTTAGGACATCGCTCCAGAAATTCCCATATATCTCAGAAACGATGCTAGTTAGAAACAAACGGAAAAAAGCAAACGCCAGCCAGTGAAATTTGCAATGGCTAAGGTGTCCTCAGATTTGATCTCAGATCAATATTTGAGGCTCCAGAGGTCAAAAAGGAAAAAATGCCGTTTTTTGCTATTAACTTTTTACTTAATAAAGATAACGGAAAACTGTTTACGCCATTGTGTTTATCTCGTCAATGCGCTTCGAATGATATACATCGTGACCTTGTTAAGTCAACTTAACAATTTGACCTCAGGTCAAGGCCAAGTGGTGACCCAAGTAGGGCATGTTGCATATGGGAAGACGTATCTCGACGAGACAAACACATTAATGTCTGTTTTACTTCTCTATCTGTATTATGTCGGGAGTTATTTACAAAAAAGTGATGGTGACCTCACATGACCTCAAATGACCCAATAGGGTTCACCGAGAAAAAAATACACTTGGATCATCAAGAATATCCTATAATAACATGATCCAGAAGTAATTGGACTAATATCATGCATATCCTTGAAATAGAAAGCATTTGTATATTTCCCTATTGACTTATTATGGGGAGGTTACGAAATTGACCTGACCTTAAGTCACCGATATACAAATTCCGAGATACACGAATTGTAAGTACGTATGCCCTCATGACATCCTGTAAGTTTCAAACTGATCGGTGAACAACTCTGGCTTTGGCACAACTGCAAGCATTCTTGGAGGTGGGGTCACTTGACCTGGTCTGGTGACCTGACCCGATATGACCCTAGGTTATTTTTTTTCTTTCTCAAAGTGTGCGAAATTGATGTCCTAACAGGTGTGTCAAAACCCGGCGGCGCTATCTTCGAAAAACCTGAGGGGGGGGGGGGGGGGGGCGGAAATCAACCCCCCTTGTAGTGCGCGGGTTAAACTCCAGCCATCAGTGTCTTGTGTACCGTCCCGTTCACCACCACCACGTCCATCCGCCACGCTCGACAGTGTATCAGTCAAAACACTGCCAGTCGGGACCACGACATTTATTGGGATTAAGACGACCAACCAGAATGCATCGCGCCGATCGAACACCAAAGCGCCTCCCGAAGCGACTGTTAACCCGCTGAAATCGGTCCTTCTCGGACCGTCCAACGGAGCGCAGAGACCGCGCCGCGAGCAGTACGGTCTCGGCGCCTTAAACGCCGGCAGCAGTTTATCTGACACCCTATGCTTACAATGACACCGGAGCTGGCGCCGTGTGCCGATCAGGTGTGTGTCGCTGGCCACGCCGACGCCGGCTGAGGGGGGGAGTGACGGGGCGGGGAGGGGAGGGGGCTAGTCGCGCCCGTTGGCGGACGGAGAGCGGGAGCGTCCTCCACGGCCGCGGGAGCGGGTACGGGAGCGGGACCTGCAACAGAACACAGTGGGTTGCTGATTAACAGAAGACCCATCTGACTCAACAGAGGACACAGAGACCAATAGCGGACAATATTGATCCCCTCCAAAAAAGAAAGAAAACAGTTTGCCAGAACTAGACCATGCAAAACAAGGCCTGCTAGTACTGGAAATGGAACACGTATTTTGCTTGCAGACGTTTTCTTCACAAATAGCTTCAGTAAGTATGCGCGAATGAAGTGGTGGCAGCATTGGCGCCGCTCGGCACTGACCTGGACTTGTCGCGGCTCTTGGACCTGTCCTTGCTGCGGCTGCGGGAGCGGGAGCGGCGCTCGCGGCTGCGACTACGGCTGCGACGCGGGGAGCGTGACCGGCTGCGGGAGCGCGACCCCGACCTGAGGGGAATGGTGACATGTGAGAGGCGTGGGCGGTGGCACGGGACACCACGCTGCAAGCTCCTACCACCCTGACCCGACCCGGCTCACGGAATGGTGCACCACAGTGGAGGGCACCGATCATAGGATCATAGGCAACCGAATAAGCCACGAGACATGAGACACCCAGAACGACGAGACGCGCTAACCGAGCTATAACTTAGTGATAATTAAATCAGATTCTCCGAAAGAAAAGTAATGTCAAGATGAATCTTTCGCAATAAGCAATGCCAAATCAGAAAACCAAACGGAATGTAACAAATATGATGGCAAATTAATCAAGTTCCTTGCAAGAGACTTGCACAAACTGACGCTTGACTCGCCACCTACGCCAGCAATGCTGGTGTACGCGCCCAGGCCAATTGCGGCCGAGTCCTGGCACTTTACCTAGCCGCGTCCCGCACTCGTGAGGCGGACCGGGCGTGTCGGGCCGGACAGAACTCTACACAGTCGCTGCGTGGGTCGGTCGTGGCGCCGGTGCGGCTGCAGGCTGCTGGAGGCTGCTGTCACGGGGCACAGAGACGGCCAGACGAGGCGACGCAGGCCGAGGTGGCGAGCAGGCGAGACGACGCAGGTCGAGGCACAGGTGCCCAGTGACGGGAGGGGTGACTCTCAGGCTGACACGTTAACGGCGGGGTCGCACTCTCTCGCTCGCGCGCTCTCTCTCTCTGTGTGTGTGTCGGGTTCGCGGGGCGGGCGCACGCGCACCTGTCACCCCCTACAGAAGCCAGGAAGACGGTCAGTGAGGTGCGGCGGCGGCGCCGCTGTGGACATCATCACAGCACTGCATCACAGTGGGTCAGAGTCACGGCCAATAGACAACACAGAGAGCGGCGGCGCGCACAGGCGGCGAGAAGGGAACACGCGCCGCACCGGCACCTACCTGCCACGTCCGCTGCGGCGACGGTGACAGTTGTACGCGTAGTGGCCACGCTCTCCGCACTCATAACACCGGTCGTTGGGGTCGAAGCGCGGCCGTCGTGGCGGCGGAGCGCCCCGCGAGCCCATCATATCGCGCGAGTCACGGCCGTCACGGCCGCCACCGCCACCGCCGCCGTCACGGCCGCCGCCGCCGCCGCCGCCGCCACCGTCGCGGCCGCCGCCCGTGCCGGCGCGGTTGCGCTTGCGGCCGTTGGAGAGCTCCACCACCACACGGTGTCCGCACACCCTCCTGGAGCAGATGAAGATGAGGTCAGATACTATATTAGGTTCATGTTAAACCACTGCATGTTGTGCTTCTATGGAAGTGTTGGTAGGATGGCTTGATCACATCGTACTTAAATGACAAGTGCAACATTACTTTCCTTTGTTATGCGACATGCATTGGACGGCTTCTTGGCATGCTAAAATTAGCAGCTTAATTTCCAGCTAAAAACTAAATTACATAGGTAAATCCACAATAAGAAGTGATCTGGCAATATGCAGCAAAATAATCAAAGAAAATGAAATCAGTATTGGGCACCATGCTGAGTATTAGGGTGGCTCAATCTGCACCTATGTCGGAAAAGTCTAGCGGATACAGGTTTTCTCACGCATTTGAACATGATGAGTTCAATGGTGCACATTAAAATTAACTTTGACGACGTTTAGGGGTCGCGAAAATCTTTGAAAATTGCGGTTTTGCTCATTTTCGGCTAAAATCGGGACATAATTGCGCAAAACACAAATTGTACAAATATGGGATGTCTGGACGCATAAAACGAATAGAACTGACATTCAGCTTTCGTTTGACGCCATTCCCGAGTCTAGCTCTTACGGTTGACTTTGTATACCCATCCATTCACATCAATATTTGTCCGACATAGGTGCAGATTGAGCCACCCTACTGAGTATCCTTGCAGAACAGACATTATATAAATAAAATAACACAGCAGCCACCACTTACGTGCCATCCAGAGCCCTTACTGATTCCTTGGCATCTCTGGGATCTTCAAACTCCACAAACGCAAAACCAGGTGGATTTCTTGCTACCCAGACATTCCTTAGTGGGCCATAGTGTGAGAATGCATCCTCCAGCTCAGTCTGAGATGCATTGGAACCTGAAATCACTCATACTTAGTCAATAATCCAATGCATTGCTTGAGGATGCTTAAGTTCACAATAGTGCAAATTGTGGATTTGTCCAACAAGTGAAGTGTTACTAGAAGTAGGATATCGGTGAATATGCAACATATAATACCAGCTGGCAGCCAAGGAATACTAATCTAAAAGCAATTGTTTACTTATTTCCTTCAGGTGTTCACAAGAGAATGAGACAGAAACTTTACCTGGTCAAGTTGACAGTAAGGCAGTGTTTTACCTTTGTTCTATCTAGTTTTCCTCTAAATGCTTATTTCATGCAATGATGCCAGTTCCTCTAAATGTTTTTTGAACAACATGTCTACATGTAAATGGTAATTAGCACTTATCTACATGAAAATGGTAAAACTATATTTTATCATCACTTATAGCCTAAGTTTCCTCCCAAAATAATCCAAACATCCTGATTGCCTGATCTGATGAATGCTTTCTTTGAAGCTGTACAAAACATTGCTGCAAAGCTGAAATGCCTATAGTAGAAGATGAACTGAAAACAAGTGAGCTTGACGTCATGCATCCTTCATGAAACAGACATGGTTATACAGATGTAAAAGTCTAAAAATATCTGTTTCCAAGACAACTCTGAGTTGCTTTTAATGGCAAGTTGACGATGCCTCTTGGTAGAAATTGTCATTGGGAAGGGAAAAATACCACTTTAGGTGATAAGTGCTTTTGAGTTTGAATCACTTTAGACAAAGTTTGACAAAATATTGTGACTGACCAAACACTGAGTAAATACGCATTGTCAGTGGCATGTTTACTTTAAAGACCCAAAAATGAAAAATGAAATGATGGGTGAGTACAAGGCTGCAAATTTGCCAATATTTAATTCAGTCATAATTAACCATCATCTGAACAATCATAGGGGTACACAACTGGGTAACGGTGGGGCTGGCGTCACCGTCGCGGCCGGGCACTACAATCAAAGTTCAATGTTACTATCACCGTTGTTGGTCTGGAGTCATAGGGAAGCTTTATGACACCACCAGATTCTGGCTACGAGCAGTAGCCTTTTTCATAAAGAAATTGTACAAACCTGTTGTAGTTTATGTTTGTAATTTGAACTTTACAAACTACAAATCCAGCACGTTTCATAAAAAACTACACACGCCGCATCAGCAGGATTGTGAATTCGGCAGCATGACTTCCGAGGCTCGCACTGAGGAAAAAAGTGAAACTCTTCCGAGAGATCCGGGAGGAGGTGAGATCACGACACCTCTAGCATAGGTGTCGATTTATATACTTTGGGGTGCCCCCACCCCCCCCCCCCCCCCCCCCATGGTACATGATGACCAGAGGTATTTGTTTACATTATGTACGCAATTGATGCCCGAACAGCTGTGCCAAAAACGGCGGCGCTGCGCGCCGCAGTTTTTTTCGCTATCCTCGAAAAACCTAAAGGGGGGTGTCTAACCACACACAGGAGCCTGGGGGTGATTTAACAAATAGTGCACCTGCGAAACGTCACGCTCGGCGATGAGACGGTCCAGTGATGGCCATTTCAGGTCCGCGATCAACGGCGAACCATGGGCGGACCCTCCAACGTCCTCCACCACCTGCGCGCAGCGGTTAATGACTGTTTGTAAACGATGGCGCTGGGTGGTGTTGCATCCAGCCAATACCGCAGAACAATATGATGATGATTGGGGTTTAGGGGCGCTCCGACAACGATGGTCACATGGCGCCCATCCGCAGAACAATAGGAGAGGTGCGGGAAAATCAGCATTTCCACCATCATTTTTTGCACTGCCTCCGGTAATTTGTGAGTCATTTTTGAGAAACCACCAAGTGTGGCGTAAGTCGTAACAGCGCCGGACCACGCTTGACACGTGTGTCTCAAACGTGAGTCCTCCGTCTACTACCATCCCCAGCACTTTCACCGTTGGAGGTCTGATAGTGACGTCACCAAAATAGACAGAAAACTCAGATGAGAGCCGTCTCCTACTAGACTTGATCAGTGTGATTGATATCTGTTTAGTTTGGATTGATTTTTAAACTGTTTTCATTAAACCAACTGTGCGCAGCCGCTACGGTGCGTTGGACACGCACTTGGAGCTCCGGTAAAGCTTTGGACATACCCTGGTGCAAGAACTGCACATCATCGGCGTACATAACAACAATTTTTGTGTCATTCATGTGAGATACTAGATCATTTGTAAACAATAAAAATCAAACTGGCCCTAAAAGCGATCCCTGAATTACACCACGCGTAATTGGAAGTGTGGCTCCACTACCTCTCACAGACTGTCACTACTCTCACAGACTCTCAGACTACACTCTTACAGACTGCCTGCGACCGCTCAGCCAGTTCTCGAACCAGTGGGAATCAATGCCGTATCAACCGAGCTTCTCCAGGAGCCGGAGATGCTGGACGTGTCGAAGGCTTTGGATGCATCAGCCGTGGTAAGACAGCCAATGAGTCCGCGGTCCATGCCATCCATCAGATAACCAACAGGATCCAGCATCGCCGACTCCGTGGAGCGGCCCGGTCGGAATCCGTGTTGTTCGTCACAAAGAATGTTATGAGACAACAGGTATGGCACTAGCTGGAGGCACACGACACTCTCCACCAGCTTGGCAACGGTAGGCAAAATGGACACCGGTCTGTAATTATTGGGATCCTCCGTGTTACCTGACTCATGTATGGGGACAGCAGTCGCAATCTTCCACACCGGCGGCAAGAGGCCCGACACGATTGACGAGTTGACTACAAGGAGTAAGTGCGGTCCCGTCACCTCAAAAGTCATGCGCGGCATGCCGAGGGTAATCCCATCATCTCCGCACGCCCTGGACGTTGATATTCCCTGGAGCGCCTCAGACAGTTCGAGCAGAGTCGCCGGCCGCACCCTGAACGCGTCACTCACCGCGCGGGTCGGGCGCGGCGGCAAACGGTCCGCCCCACTCCGAGCCGCATCCAAGGCAGAGTCGCCGGCCGCACCCTGAACGCGTCACTCACCGCGCGGGTCGGGCGCGGCGGCAAACGGTCCGCCCTACCCCGAGCCGCATCCAAGGCGGCCCCACCGTAGCGAAGTGTCCATTCAGTTTGTCCGCCCACCGACTGCCACGCTCACTCGGGACGGCTTGGTGAACCCCACCCTTCCGCGATATTAAAAACCGCCTAATGTCCTTCCATGTCGTCCTCTTTGCGTATCGGTACGATGCCAGGAAGAAAGAAGATCTCGCCTCACACTGCGCCCTTTTACCTGTATTACGGCACGCTGTATAGTGTTCACGGCTCGCTGTGTAGTGTTCACGGCACGCTGTATAGTGTTCACGGCTCGCTGTATAGTGTTCACGGCTCGCTGTATAGTGTTCACAGCACGCTGTATAGTGTTCACGGCACGCTGTATAGTGTTCACGGCTCGCTGTATAGTGTTCACGGCTCGCTGTAGTGTTCACGGCACGCTGTATAGTGTTCACGGCACGCTGTATAGTGTTCACGGCTCGCTGTAGTGTTCACGGCTCGCTGTAGTGTTCACGGCTCGCTGTATAGTGTTCACGGCTCGCTGTAGTGTTCACGGCACGCTGTATAGTGTTCACGGCTCGCTGTAGTGTTCACGGCTCGCTGTATAGTGTTCACGGCACGCTGTATAGTGTTCACGGCACGCTGTATAGTGTTCACGGCTCGCTGTATAGTGTTCACGGCTCGCTGTATAGTGTTCACGGCACGCTGTATAGTGTTCACGGCACGCTGTATAGTGTTCACGGCTCGCTGTATAGTGTTCACGGCACGCTGTATAGTGTTCACGGCACGCTGTATAGTGTTCATGGCTCGCTGTAAAGTGTTCACGGCTCGCTGTATAGTGTTCACGGCTCGCTGGAGAGGGGTCGTCGATTCGCGCTCGGCCGGCCAGGTCCCGCTCTCGCATGAGGGCGCGCAGGTCATCATTGTCATTAACCCACGGGCAAGGCTGATGGCGGGGCCTCACTTTGATCACAGGCATGTGCCTATCGATCACCGGTGTCCACACCGCCGGCCACGCTGTCCACTTCTCCTCTGGGTTGGCCGCGTCGTTTACAGCCGCCCAGTCGGCCAGCAGAAGCTGGAGACGCAGCTGGTCCGGCACCAGACCCCTCGTAGAGCGGATGGTGATCTCAGCTGTCCGGCGGCGCTCTCTGCTCGGTGGCGTCTCGGCCACCACCAGGTCGTGGTCGCTGCAGCTGCTGGCGATCACTCGGCCTGTGGTGACGTCATCCGGCGGCGCTCTCTGCTCGGTGGCGTCTCGGCCACCACCAGGTCGTGGTCGCTGCAGCTGCTGGCGATCACTCGGCCTGTGGTGACGTCATCCGTTCACCGGACCAACACATGGTCGATCACCGATCCCGACTCGGGGCGGGTGGGACCGGTGACCGGACCAACACATGGTCGATCACCGATCCCGACTCGGGGCGGGTGGGACCGGTGACCAGCTGTTTCATGTTGAGATCTTGTAGTGTCTGTTGGTAACGTTGAACCTCTGGCTTCGTGGGCTGTAGCAGGTCGAAATTAAGGTCGCCCACCAGGTACACCGGTTTGCCAGTTCCAATCACGTGAGCCAGCTGGTCCTGCATATCGTCCAGGATTGCCGATACGGGAGCGCTGGGGGCCTGTACATGATCCCGATCACAAACGTGGTGCCGCTTCTCACGCTCAGCCATAGCGACTCGAGAGCCGTGTCCGCACTCGGCGGCACGACTAACGTCTCCACTCGCAGCGTGTCTCGGTGCACAATCCAGACGCCATCTCCCCTCCCGCCACCGGCTCCTCGGCCCAGTCGGTCGCGTCCGACCACCTATTGATCATATTGATATTGGTTTTTGAGCATTTCGAAAATTCGTCAGGGGAGATACCTATTCCCCCCCCCCCCCCCCCCTGTCAATGAATGGCAGGCTAACATTGCCGTTTTACTAAGTAAGGGTTCCAAGTAAAGACTCAGGCCTTCTGACGGATGCAGACCGGCCCAAAACGTTGGTTTGAGGGGCCGTCCAACAGAATTCCAAAACTCATGAAATTTCGTTTGTGCACAATCTTGAGATCAAGATTTCGTCTGTGCGCATTATGAATTGATGCAAAATACTGTCCTTTGTACAAGTTGCCTATAATTTCTTAAAGGGAGTGTGCTTACTGTTTTGGAATGTCAAAAAAAATAATACAATAATACAATCATATTTTTCATACTATTGGTTTCATTGTTGTATATGATGAAATTCACATCTGGAGCCCCTTTAGTTGAATTTTCACTTATATCGTTTTTTTTTGCTTATTTGTTTCGATATCTATCAAACGATCGCCACTATGGTGATGTAATGTAAAACGGCGCACATAAGACGGTCACATCATGCAAGATAGAAAGACAAGTTTTGCACAGCATGTTCTTGCCACTGTGTTATGTACTAGTTTCGTACATCTAAATTGATATCTTCAACAACAAAAATGGCCATCGGCCATCATCGAAAACCATGATGGCCGTCCAGTTTCTGTTCGGATGCTGCTATCGGCGTGCACAAGCTGTTTTGTTGAATTGCTATTGGCCGGGGCTAACAATATGCTAGCAGTTTAATCAACAGTTGCAGTGCTTCTAGCAGCGGAAGCCCTCTGGCGTCTACCCGATAACTTTTTACTCCCATTACGTTCCTGGAGTCTTTGGAATATCTCAGCAACTAGGGCGAATCTGGAGAAACGAAGTCATGAGTCAATTCAGAAAATTATGTTCTATAGACCAGTGTCAATAACCCCAAATAAGCTATGTGAGAAGGCACACTCCCTTTAAATGTGTTAGTTTTCAGCCGATTTCGGTGGTTTCGGTAAAGCCATGGCACTGATAGGCTCCCCTTGGATCCATCCCTGTTGCCCCCCCCCCCCCCAAATCGTTCTGAAAAATTGACACCACTGCTCTCTAAGCCTATCTATAACTATAAGCGTGAAGAACCATCGCCGTCGTCGTGATTCCAACGCGCTTAATGAAAAGTCCCAGTTAATATTGGGCACATGTATTGATGTGGGGGGTACCTGCATCCAGGAGACTCCAGATAATTGGGGCATAATGAGATATTGTATTATGTGGATGCAAAATTCATAGAGCTAAACGAAATGGGAGGAGTTTCCTATTCAAATGGAGAGGCCAAACAAAATGTTCTCATAAAAGATGTTCTCTGCTCCAAGGTTTCAGTTTTCTACACACTGAAAGGGCATTGTAGATTGCAGTTGTAGTTTGCCTGATAAATTGTACAATTGTTCCATTGTTTGGCCACACAGCTGCCCTTTATGAAACACACCAGGCATTTTGGGCCTGGATTTGTACAATTTGTATGTGTTTTGATTTTGATGAGTTTTGTATTCAATCAGTTTGTAGATTTGTTGTTTGTGATGCTAAATTGTAGTTTTTGCTTTGCCCCTAATCAATCTGTCATCAGCATGTTTGTCAGCACGGCCTGAGCATGGCCTACCTTTGTGGTCACTTCATTCTGCCTACATGACGTAGGCAGAATACTGGGTCATGATTGGTAGGCAGGCAGAATACTGGGCCATGATTGGTGCTGACAAACATGTTGACACACATCGATCAGGGCCAATATGAAACATATTTGTACAACTATAACTACAACCCTACAATCTTACACATACAAAAGTTACTAATCAAGCTTTGTGAAAAAGGCTACAGAAGCCATATTTTGTTAGTAAGTGTGATACTGCAGTGCACTATTTTTAACAAGCAATTACCAAAAAACAGTATTTTGACGATCCCCATGAACCAGTGTACCAGGAAACAACTAACCTAACCTAACATCCCCCCCCCCCCATTAAGTCTGATCAGGATGAAACCTACCACATGTAGCCATTAAGTCTGATCAGGATGAAACCTAAGATTCGCTTGTAGCCATTAAGTCTGATCGGGTTGGCCAAGATTCGTTTGTAGCTAGAATCTTGTGACATCATAAAGCTTCCCTATGACTCAAGACCATAGCTGGCAAAGTTGCTGTTTGCTGGCATGCATTCTGTACTCTTTTATACTCTTTTTAAATTTCCTGTACTCTTTGAAAAGGGAAAATAAACATAATCAAATCAGATATGATTAATAATTATATTTGATTCAGTCAACTGGATCAAGCTCTGGAGACATCCAGCCCTCAATCAGAATACAAAAGAGTACAAAATATGTACCAGCAAACAGCAACTTTGCCAACCACGCTCCAGACCAACAACGGTGATAGTAACCTTGAACCTTGATTGTATTGCCCTGCTGTGATGGTGACGCCAGCCCTGTTACCCACGGTAATGGTGGGGCTGGCGTCACCGTTGCAGCTGGGCAATAAAATAAAGGTTCAAGGTTACTATCACCGATGTAGCCATTATGACTAAAAAGCAAATAGCCGCCGCCGGGATTAAGCGTGATAGGGTTTAGTGGTCGACCAGATACATATGTCATATGATAGCCAGTATCTGACCCATTTATGTGCCCACATTGTTTACATTTAATTGTAATGGCAGAGTCGTTGCAGGGTTACTGGCAGTTGGCTGGGGCTATTGGTGGGTGATAAAAATAATTATTGTCAGGTAAGCACTGATAATGTCCCTGTTTTGAGTGCAGTTCTGATGAAGGTAACAGTGGGGCTGGTGTCACCGTCAGGGGCTGGTGTCACCCTCGCAGCCGGGCAATCAAATCAAGGTTCAGGTTACTATCACCGTTGTTGGTCTGGAGTCATGGGGAAGCTTAATGACGTCACCAGATACGAGCGAATCTTAGGCCGCCCCGATTTAATAGCTACGAGCGGTAGGCTGAACCGATCGGAATTAATTAAACTTAACTAACCTAATCTAACCTAACCCAGCCATTAGGTCCGATCGGGTCAGCCTACAGCTTGTAGTCATTAAGTCTGATTGCGACAAAACCTACTGCTTGTAGCCATTAAGTCTGATCAGGTCCGCCTAAGATTCGCTCGTAGCCAGAATCTGGTGACGTCATTAAGCTTCCCCATGACTCCAGACCAACAACGGTGATAGTAACCTGAACCTTGATTTGATTGCCCGGCCACGAGGGTGACACCAGCCCCACTGTTACCCTGATGAATTCAGATGTGTAGAATTAGTATACAATATTCAATTTGCCTATATAAAGGTGTGCAAAAGCAGAATATCGCCTAAAGCTTCCCTATGACTCCAGACCAACAACAGTGATAGTAACCTTGAACCTTGATTTTATTGCCCGGCCGCACTGGTGACACCAGCGGCCAGCCCCACCGTTACCTTACCCACAACTGTAAAATCATACATCCTAATAACAGACTTTTCATGCTATTGGTGAAAGTGTGTCAGTATCGTTGACATTACCTATAGCATGAAAAGCACTGCATTAGGAAGTATACAGCGTTACGGTTGTTTAACTACTTTGACTTGCCTCAAAAACCCAACAAAAATTTGTCATTCTACAAAAACTTACCCAACTCTCCAACATAGACCTTCGTGTCGGCTGAAAAACGGGACATGGTGCCCGATACCGCTCTAGAGCTGTTCGAAATAGCGATCAGCGGCGGCCAGCGGTTGATTACCGCACTTCAACTTGCCGAGACCGGCCGGAACCACCCCACGGCAACGAGAGTAATTTTATGAACCCCCCTCTTTGTTCAATGATTGACTTTGCTGCGTACTTCCAAACCAACCAATTTCAGTATTAAAAATGCAATATTCGTTCCAATAACTAAACTAAAAATTGATATAAGTACTCTGAATTAACCCGAAGGAAGCCCGACCACTTTTCGCCACTGTATCATACACAAAATGGCGTCTGCCTGCAAATGGCGCTAGAGACTTATTACGCGTCACCACGACATTACCACGGATTTTACATGAGTCTCTAGATATTCTTTTGAAAATCTCAAAATAATGTCATGGTTTGGAAAGTGTAGCGAAAGTGCAGGGGACCGTAACAAATGCTGAATGGGTACATTCGGCGAATTTCGATGCAGCTTGGAAACCTAAATTGGTGTTCCATATTCTACCTAGTCCAAGCTTATTCAGCAATACAACCTTACGTAACCAAATATATTATAATCCAGCCCAATCTCTTTTTGCGCAAATACTTGCGGATTTTCGCTATCTTTGCTTATTACTGTTCTACATTTCAAATTATACACATTTCTCTCTATAGTCCCATACGTCACGGCTCTCAGCCAATGGGAGGACATTTATATTGCCGCCCCTGTCGAGCTTGGAATGGGGGGGGGGGATTTTGCCCCTGCCGCCTCCCCCCCCCCCCCCCTTCTGGATCCGCCAGTATACAAGGAAATTCACTCACGCGCTCCTCTGCCACCGAGCAGGCAGCAGGAGACCAAAGACTGTGACGCTGCGTGGACAAATTATAACTTACGTTGGTTGTGAATCACTCCAAAATAGTGTCAGACGTGCCACTTTCCCTACTGCTACCAAAATGCTACAAAATAGAGGAAACACGAACGTGGCAAAAAAAAACAATACTTCTTTCGCAAGAAGTTATTTTTTCGCAGGCAGTAGGACCCATTTTTTCATCGCCAGTTTCAGCGGATTTGGGGGGGGGCTAATTTTTATTGCCGCCCCTGTCGAGCTTGGGATGGGGGTATTTAGCCCCGGCCGCCCCCCCCCCCCTGGATCTGCCAGTGCAGCTACAAGATACACTCCAACATAGGGGGGCCGTTACAAAAGCCAACCCCCTACAACCCATCAAGTCAAGTCAAGTCAGCGTATAAATTAATGCTTAGAATAATACAGCCATTTTTTGTTATCAAGAATCATTTTTGCAAGGTTTTTGTTCATTTCGACGTTCGCGTGTGCCAACTTCTACGCGCTGTGGTACACCTATATCAGAACGCACCATACCAAAAACAAAATTGATTTGATAGACCTATCCAATGGTCAAAACCAATCTCAATCGCAGCAGTGGTTGCAAAGTTATTAACTTCCGAAAAACGTATGTATGGCCGGGTCGGGCCGGGTTAAATGTAAATGTGTCTAGTACATTGACGAGAAACTTCACGGGTGCTTCGCGCCCGCTCGGTAATAATAAACTCAACATTGGGCTCGACACCGTGTGCTCAATCCTTGGGCTAATATGGTATATTTTTTAACGTGAGTATTCTATATGTCCGTGAAGTTAGCCAACAGCCAACAAAACGGGAATTTGCAACGGCCGAATTTTTCGCCTAAAATACGCATGTAGGTCAAGTCGCATACGAGGGTCACGAATCTGATGTTATTTTCAATGCCAAGGTCATAGGTCAAGGTCAAATGCGTAAAGAAGGTTGTGTACCCTTATGTACCTTTTTACGGACAAACGGTACACCGCACGGCCTCGCAATGGCCACCATTCGAAAGAGCGCTCCGAAATGAAGGTGGGGTTTCCCTCGGAATTTCGATTAAGGTCACCCAAGGTCACCCATCAAGGTCAAACTATCAAAATCAACCAAAATCGACCTTATGTACCTTTTTACGGACAAACGGTCCTTTGCACGTTTCTTTAAATGACACCATTCGAAAGAGCGCCTCAAAACGAAGGTGGGGTTTTCCTCGGAATTTCGATTTAGGTCACCCAAGGTCACCCATAAAGGACAAACTATCAAAATCAATCAAAGTCGACTTTATGTACCTTTTTACGGACAAACGGTGCTTTGCACGGCTTATTAAATGCCACCATTCGAAAGAGCGGCACAAAATAAAGGTGGGGTTTTCATCGGAATTTCGATTTAGGTCACCCAAGGTCACCCATAAAGGTCAAACTATCAAAATCAATCAAAATCGACTTTATGTACCTTTTTACGGACAAACGGTGCTTTGCACGGCTTTTTAAATGGCACCATTCGAAAGAGCGCCTCAAAATGAAGGTGGGGTTTCCCTCGGAATTTCGATTAAGGTCACCCAAGGTCACCCATCAAGGTCAAACTATCAAAATCAATAAAAATCGACATTATGTACCTTTTTACGGACAAACGGTGCTTTGTACGTTTTTTAAATGACACCATTCGAAAGAGCGCCTCAAAATGAAGGTGGGGTTTTCCTCGGAATTTCGATTTCGGTCACCCAAGATCACCCATAAAGGTCAAACTATCTAAATCAATCAAAATCGACTTTATGTACCTTTCTACGGACAAACGGTGCTTTGCACGGCTTATTAAATGCCACCATTCGAAAGAGCGGCACAAAATGAAGGTGGGGTTTCCTCGGAATTTCGATTTAGGTCACCCAAGGTCACCCATAAAGGTCAAACTATCGAAATCAATCAAAATCGACTTTATGTACCTTTTTACGGACAAACGGTGCTTTGCACGGCTTTTTAAATGGCACCATTCGAAAGAGCGCCTCAAAATGAAGGTGGAGTTTTCCTCGGAATTTCGATTACGGTTACCCAAGGTCACCCATCAAGGTCAAACTATCAAAATCAACCAAAATCGACCTTATGTACCTTTTTACGGACAAACGATGCTTTGCACGGCTTATTAAATGCCACCATTCGAAAGAGCGGCACAAAATGAAGGTGGGGTTTTCCTCGGAATTTCGATTTAGGTCACCCAAGGTCACCCATAAAGGTAAAACTATCAAAATCAAGCAAAATCGACTTTATGTACCTTTTTACGGACAAACGGTGCTTTGCACGCCTTTTTAAATGGCACCATTCGAAAGAGCGCCTCAAAATCAAGGTGGGGCTTTGCTCTCAATTTCGATTAAGGTCACCTAAGGTCACCCATCAAGGTAAAACTATCAAAATCAACCAAAATCGACCTTATGTACATTTTTACCGACAAACGGTGCTTTGCACGTTTTTTTTAAAATGACACCATTCGAAAGAGCGCCTCAAAATGAAGGTGGGGTTTTCATCGAAATTTCGAATTAGGTCACCCAAGGTCACCCATAAAGGTCCAACTATCAAAACCAAGCAAAATCGATTTTATGTACCTTTGTACGGACAAACGGTGTTTGGCACGGCTTTTTAAATGGCACCATTCGAAAGAGCGCCTCAAAATGAAGGTGGAGTTTTCCTCGGAATTTCGATTAAGGTCACCCAAGGTCACCCATCAAGGTCAAACTATCAAAATAAACCAAAAACGACCTTATGTACCTTTTTACGGACAAACAGTGCTTTGCCCGGCTTATTAAATGCCACCATTCGAAAGAGCGCCACAAAATGAAGGTGGGGGTTTTCCTCGGAATTTCGATTTAGGTCACACAAGGTCACCCATAAAGGTAAAACTATCAAAATCAATCAAAATCGACTTTATGTACATTTGTACGGACAAACGGTGCTTTGCACGCCTTTTTAAATGGCACCATTCGAAAGAGCGCCTCAAAATGAAGGTGGATTTTCCTCGCAATTTCGATTAAGGTCACCGAAGGTCACCCATCAAGGTAAAACTATAAAAATCAACCAAAATCGACCTTATGTACATTTTTACGGACAAACGGTGCTTTGCACGTTTTTGTAAAAAAAAAAAATGACACCATTCGAAAGAGCGCCTCAAAATGAAGGTGGGGTTTTCATCGGAATTTCGATTTAGGTCACCCAAGGTCACCCATAAAGGTCAAACTATCAAAACCAATCAAAATCTACTTTATGTACCGTTTTACGGACAAACGGTGCTTTGCACGGCTTTTTAAATGGCACCATTCGAAAGAGCGCCTCAAAATGAAGGTGGAGTTTTCCTCGGAATTTCGATTAAGGTCACCCAAGGTCACCCATCAAGGTCAAACTATCAAAATCAATCAAAATCGACTTTATGTACCTTTTTACGGACAAACGGTGCTTTGCACGTTTTTTTAAAAATGACACCATTCGAAAGAGCACCTCAAAATAAAGGTGGGGTTTTCCTCTGAATTTCGATTTAGGTCACCCAAGGTCACCCATAAATGTCAAACTATCAAAATCAATCAAAATCGAGTTTATGTACCTTTTTACGGACAAATGGTGCTTTGCACGGCTTATTAAATGCCACCATTCGAAAGAGCGGCACAAAATGAAGGTGGGGTTTTCCTCGGAATTTCAATTTAGGTCACCCAAGGTCACCCATAAAGGTCAAACTATCAAAATCAATCAAAATCGACTTTATGTACCTTTTTACGGACAAACGACCTTTATGGGTGACCTTGGGTGACCTAAATAGAAATTCCGAGGAAAACCCCACCTTTATTTTGAGGTGCTCTTTCGAATGGTGTCATTTAAAAAAACGTGCAAAGCACCGTTTGTCCGTAAAAGGGTACATCAAGTCGATTTTAATTGCTTTTGATAGTTTGACCTTTATGGGTGATCTTGGGTGACCTAAATCGAATTCCGATGAAAACCTCATCTTTATTTTGAGGCGCTCTTTCGAATGGTGTCATTTAAAAAAAACGTGCAAAGCACCGTTTGTCCGTAAAAATGTACATAAGGTCGATTTTGGTTGATTTTGATAGTTTTACCTTGATGGGTGACCTTGGGTGACCTTAATAGAAATTGCAAGGAAAGCCCACCTTCATTTTGAGGCGCTCTTTCGAATAGTGCCATTTAAAAAGGCGTGCAAAGCACCGTTTCTCCGTAAAAAAGGTACATCAAGTCGATTTTGATTGATTTTGATAGTTTTACCTTTATGGGTGACCTTGGGTGACCTAAATCGAAATTCCGAGGAAAACCCCACCTTCATTTTGTGCCGCTCTTTCGAATGGTGGCATTTAATAAGCCGTGCAAAGCACCGTTTGTCCGTAAAAAGGTACATAAGGTCGATTTTGATTGATTTTGATAGTTTGATCTTTATGGGTGACCTTGGGTGACCTAAATCGAAATTCCGAGGAAAACCCCACCTTCATTTTGTGCCGCTCTTTCGAATGGTGGCATTTAATAAGCCGTGCAAAGCACCCTTTGTCCGTAAAAAGGTACATAAAGTCGATTTTGATTGATTTTGATAGTTTGACCTTTATGGGTGACCTTGGGTGACCTAAATCGAAATTCCCAGGAAAATCCCACGTTTATTTTGAGGTGCTCTTTCGAATGGTGTCATTTAAAAAAACGTGCAAAGCACCATTTGTCCGTAAAAAGGTACATAATGTCGATTTTTATTGATTTTGATAGTTTGACCTGGATGGGTGACCTTGGGTGACCTTAATCGAAATTCAGAGGAAAATCCCACCTTCATTTTGAGGCGCTCTTTCGAATGGTGCCATTTAAAAAGCCATGCAAAGCACCGTTTGTCCGTAAAAAGGTACATAAAGTCGATTTTGATGGATTTTGATAGTTTGACCTTTATGGGTGACCTTGGGTGACCTAAATCGAAATTCCGATGAAAACCCCACCTTTATTTTGAGGTGCTCTTTCGAATGGTGTTATTTTAAAAAAACGTGCATAGCACCGTTTGTCCGTAAAAAGGTACATAAGGTCGATTTTGGTTGATTTTGATAGTTTGACCTTGATGGGTGATCTTGGGTGACCTTAATCGAAATTCAGAGGAAAACCCCACCTTCATTTTGATGCGCTCTTTCGAATGGTGTCATTTAAAAAGCCGTGCAAAGCACCGTTTGTCCGTAAAAAGGTACATAAAGTCGATTTTGATTGATTTTGATAGTTTTACTTTTATGGGTGACCTTGGGTGACCTAAATCGAAATTCCGAGGAAAACCTCACCTTTATTTTGAGGTGCTCTTTCGAATGGTGCCATTTAAAAAAACGTGCAAAGCACCGTTTGTCCGTAAAAAGGTACATAAGGTCGATTTTTGTTGATTTTGATAGTTTGACCTTGATGGGTGACCTTGGGTGACCTTAATGGAAATTCCGAGGAAAACCCCACCTTTATTTTGAGACGCTCTTTCGAATGGTGCCATTTAAAAAGCCGTGCAAAGCACCGTTTGTCCGTAAAAAGGTACATAAAGTCGATTTTGATTGGTTTTGATAGTTTGACCTTTATGGGTGACCTTGGGTGACCTAAATAGAAATTCCGATGAAAACCCCACCTTTATTTTGTGTCGCTCTTTCGAATGGTGGCATTTAATAAGCCGTGCAAAGCACCGTTTGTCCGTAAAAGGGTACATAAAGTCGATTTTGATTTATTTTGATAGTTTGACCTTTATGGGTGACCTTGGGTGACCTAAATCGAAATTCCGAGGAAAACCCCACCTTCATTTTGTGCCGCTCTTTCGAATGGTGGCACTTAATACGCCGTGAAAAGCACCGTTTGTCCGTAAAAAGGTACATAATGTCGATTTTTATTGATTTTGATAGTTTGACCTTGATGGGTGACCTTGGGTGACCTTAATCGAAATTCCGAGGAAAACCCCACCTTCATTTTGAGGCGCTCTTTCGAATGGTGCCATTTAAAAAGCCGTGCAAAGCACCGTTTGTCCTTAAAAAGGTACATAAGGTCGATTTTGGTTGATTTTGATAGTTTGACCTTGATAGGTGACCTTGGGTGACCTTAATCGAAATTCCGAGGAAAACCCCACCTTCATTTTGAGGCGCTCTTTCGAATGGTGGCATTTAATAAGCCGTACAAAGCACCGTTTGTCCGTAAAAAGTTACATAAGGTCGATTTTGGTTTATTTTGATATTTTGACCTTGATGGGTGACCTTGGGTGACCTTAATCGAAATTCCGAGGAAAACCCCACCTACATTTTGAGGCGCTCTTTCGAATGGTGCTATTTAAAAAGCCGTGCAAAGCACTGTTTGTCCGTAAAAAGGTACATCAAGTCGATTTTGATTGATTTTGATAGTTTGACCTTTAAGGGTGACCTTGGGTGACCTAAATCGAAATTCCGAGGAAAACCCCACCTTCATTTTGTGCCGATCTTTCGAATGGTGGCATTTAATAAGCCGTGCAATCACCGTTTGTCCGTAAAATGGTACATAAAGTCGATTTTGATTGGTTTTGATAGTTTGACCTTTATGGGTGACCTTGGGTGACCTAAATCGAAATTCCGATGAAAACCCCACCTTTATTTTGAGGTGCTCTTTCGAATGGTGTCATTTTAAAAAACGTGCAAAGCACCGTTTGTCCGTAAAAAGGTACATAAAGTCGATTTTGATTGATTTTGATAGTTTGTCCTTTATGGGTGACTTTGGGTGACCTAAATCGAAATTCCGAGGAAAACCCCACCTTCATTTTGAGGCACTCTTTCGAATCGTGGCATTTAAAAAGCCGTGCAAAGCACCGTTTGTCCGTAAAAGGGTACATAATGTCGATTTTGATTGATTTTGATAGTTTGACCTTGATGGGTGACCTTGGGTGACCTTAATCGAAATTCCGAGAAAAACTCCACCTTCATTTTGAGGCGCTCTTTGGAATGGTACCATTTAAAAAGCCGTGCAAAGCACCGTTTGTCCGTAAAAAGGTACATAAATTCGATTTTGATTGGCTTTGATAGTTTGACCTTTATGGGTGACCTTGGGTGACCTAAATCGAAATTCCGAGGAAAACCCCACCTTCATTTTGAGGCGCTCTTTCGTATGGTGTCATGTAATAAGCTGTGCAAAGCACCGTTTGTCCATAAAAAGGTACATAAGGTCGATTTTGGTTGATTTTGATAGTTTGACCTTGATGGGTGACCTTGGGTGACCTTAATCGAAATTCCGAGGAAAACCCCACCTTCATTTTGAGGCGCTCTTTCGAATGGTGCCATTTAAAAAGCCGTACAAAGCACCGTTTGTCCGTAAAAAGGTACATAAAGTCGATTTGGATTGATTTTGATAGTTTGACCTTTATGGGTGACCTTGGGTGACCTAAATCGAAATTCCGATGAAAACCCCACCTTTATTTTGTGCCGCTCTTTCGAATGGTGGCATTTAATAAGCCGTGCAAAACACCGTTTGTCCGTAAAAAGGTACATAAGGTCGATTTTGGTTGATTTTGATAGTTTGACCTTGATGGATGACCTTGGGTGACCTTAATCGAAATTCCGAGGAAAACCCCACCTTCATTTTGAGGCGCTCTTTCGAATGGTGCCATTTAAAAAGCTGTGCAAAGCACCGTTTGTCCGTAAAAAGGTACATAAAGTCGATTTTGATTGATTTTGATAGTTTGTCCTTTATGGGTGACCTTGGGTGACCTAAATCGAAATTCCGAGAAAAACCCCACCTTCATTTTGAGGCGCTCTTTCGAATCGTGTCATTTAAAAAACGTGCAAAGCACCGTTTGTCCGTAAAAAGGTACATAAGGTCGATTTTGGTTGATTTTGATAGTTTGACCTTGATGGGTGACCTTGGGTGACCTAAATCGAAATTCCGAGAAAAACCCCACCTTCATTTCGGAGCGCTCTTTCGAATGGTGGCCATTGCGAGGCCGTGCGGTGTACCGTTTGTCCGTAAAAAGGTACATAAGGGTACACAACCTTCTTTACGCATTTTACCTTGACCTATGACCTTGGCATTAAAAATAACATCAGATTCGTGACCCTCGTATGCGACTTGACCTACATGCGTATTGGAGGCGAAAAATTCGGCCGTTGCAAATTTCCGTTTTGTTGGCTGTTGGCTAACTTCACGGACATGTATTCTATGTATGATCGCAGGCTCGACGAATGGTACCTGGTAGGGTGGGCCGGTGGCTGGTCGCCTGTATTCTGGGCCGGTGGCTGGTCGCCTGTATTCTCTATGAAAAGCCGCAAATGTAGATGCATAAAACATTATAATATATCACATGATTTCGGATTTACTCCTTTTTTCACATAAGGTGTTTACTCAATTATCAAGTTCCAGACTTGTTATTGATTCACCTTTTTGGAAGGATTCAATCACGATTTATTTTGGAATATGAATGATTCAGTCACCGTTTAATTCAAGAAAAACCATTTTGAGAAATTATTCTTTCCGATTCAAAGAATCAAAACATTGTTTGATCAAATCACGTTTGACTCGCCATTGAAATAGCATTGCACAGTCTTTTTGATTCAATCATGGCCTTGTTTCTATGCGGGTTTTGATTCAATCATGATTCATGAATACAAAATCTGCTGGTGAATCGATTCTTCTTTGATTCAAGGGATTTTTATTGAATTATTCCAAGCGATTCCATCAGAGTCGAATCAATAACCATTACCAGTCTGCAAGTTTCAACAAAAGGTCAAAGCGGTCCGGTTGAATTTTACTGCCGGTTGGCAGTTGGGTGTCTAGTTACTAGTGGTGCCAGTTTCAGAAAATATTTGTTCAATGTCCGACCGATGTCCAAGACCATGGTCTGCTGTTCGTCCGAAACTGTCCGAAAATCATTGTTTTTTTGTTTTTTTCTAGGTATTTATATATTTTCCTCCATGTTTACTAAACACACTGTCGCCATCCAGTACTACACACACTGTCGCCTAACCGCACAAGCCCTACATACAAATACAAATCGTAATCGTAAAAACATAAACATAATATAATCATGATACATTCTGCGTATCGAGACCGTAACACGAGACCCCCGCCCGCGCCGCCTCGCATTACGTCGCGGCCACACAGCTTCGCGAAGCGGCGCCCCTCGCCACCGGCCGGGCGTGTGCGCCGTCGACCAGTGGGTCGGCGCCCCGCACGCCCGACCGGCCGACCGGCCCCGCAGCGGATGCTGGGGCCGGTCCCGGGTTGGCCCGGGTGGGTTAAGGGCGGGGGTGGTTCCGGGATAGCCCGGTCTTATCAAAGGTGATCAGCAGCGGCGGCCCTGGCGAAGACGGCGACGGCAAAGGCGACGGCGGCGGCGGCGGCGCGAAGCCGCAGCACAACACGGCGGCCGGAAAAAGCGGCAGTATCGAACCCCATCGCACATAGCTCCGCAACGACGGAAACCTAACCGGCGAACGCGTGCGCGGGTCCGGGCCCGGGTCCAGGTCCGAGTGTTCGAGCGACGCTCAAGAGATGTTCGAGTAATGTACGTGTGCGTGTGCGTGTGCGTGTGCGTGTGCGTGTGCGTGTGCGTGTGCGTGTGCGTGTGCGTGTGCGTGTGCGTATGTGTGTGTGTGCGTGGGTGTGCGTGGGTGTGCGTGGGTGTGTACATGCCGTTTCTCTTTATAATAAGTTGGTTTTACCTCCTTACGCATTCGCTTCAAAGTGTGGTACCAGTACAATTCGTTATTGTTTAAGTCGTTAGAATACTAGTCAGCTAAGTGAATATGCTTTAAAAGTCCCCATTTCTTTTCAAATATATTAAGTTTGTTATCTAATCTGGCTGCGGTGTGTTCTATCTCTGCTTCATATTTAAGTTTGTTTTTTAAATGAATAATGTTTGGCATACTTTCTTTGCGTCGTGCATCATAAATTACCAGCTTTGCCAAAGTGATAATGAGGCCTTCAATTGCACTCACGTTGGATAGAAAGAACCAAGCCTCAATATTTATTCTTAAGTTAATTTTATACCGTGCCATTATGTCTGATGTCACGTTATTTATGAACAACCGAACTTTTGTACAATGCCAGAACGTGTGCGACAAGGTTTCTGGCTCTCGTTGACAAAATGTGCATCTATCGTCGTCTTTGACGTTAATGATTTTCAGAAATCTGTTAGTCGTGAGAATTCGGTTTACTAGTTTGTAATGGAACATTCTTATGCGTGTTGAATGTGTAACTTTTATCACGTTTACAAAACTGTTAGCTCCGAAACACCCTACGTCCCTTATCCATTTCTGCTCCTGGCGTGTGTTTGTTTGGTCAAGTTCGTTCAGTCTGCATTTCAATGCCATCTCATAAGCAAAACGGGCAAACTTTTGGTGGTTCATGACGACATTTATTCGTAAAGGTATTATAGGCCTTGCCACTTTGTGTGATGCTATTTCCTTCACACTGTCCGGTAAACTTCTAAGTAAGCTTGTGTAACATAGAAAAGTCATGTTTATTCCAAACTTAGCTCTAATTGCTTCTCTTGTACTAACATGACCAGTGCGTTCGTCGATTAAATCTGCCAAAAACCGTAAGCCTCTTCTTCTCCAATCCTTAACAACCGTGCAATTGAATTTCGTGTAATCCAAGAACCACAAACTCTCCGATAGTATGTCTGGCATATCGGGCTTATACTCTTGACTGAAACGGCTAAAAGCATCTAGCACATCCTGCCAAAATGGATTACCTATTTTGGAGCGAATTTTGTGTAGTTGTTTACTTCCAAATTGTAGAACACTATCAATGTTTGGCAATTCATTTGCTGCTAATTGTGCCCACTCTGCATTGGAAGTCTTCAGTCTCTTAAGCCATGTTAGTTTCATACTCCTTACGAATGCATGTATGTCTATCATGTTTAATCCACCCGATTCAACATTTTGTATCACTTTGGCCCGCTTAATGGGATCTCTTTTTCCCCCCCAAAGAAACGAAAACAAAATACGTTCGATTTGCTTGAGTTCCGGCTGGGTTGGATTTGGCAGTGCTGTAAGCAGGTGTACCAGTTTAGAAATAAGCAATGACTTGATAACTGTAATCTTCCCTAGAGGAGTAAGATTTCTTCTGCGCCACTGTGCTATTTCCTTTTGTATCTGTACAATTGTTGGTTCAATGTTTGTTTGTGTTATTCTATGATTATTATCCGCGAAAGTTATACCCAGTATCTTGATCTGCTTAACCCACTTGACATTAAAGTTTTCAGCGCTGCATTGAGTCTGTTGCTCTTGAGTCCCAATAGGGAGACAGACGGTTTTTTCAATGTTCAGGTTGAGACCAGAAAAACTAGAGAATGTGCTTAATTCCAATAATGCTTCTTGTACGCAAGTTGACGAATTGTTTAGGAACAGAACCGTGTCATCGGCGTATTGTGATATTTTTACTTCATGATTTTCAGATAGACGAATACCGGTGAGGCTGTGTGTTTGCTTTATTTGGTTGGCAAGTATATTAACAGCCAGGTTGAACAGATACCCTGATGCTGGGTCTCCCTGTCGTATCCCGCAATTAAGAAATATTTTATTGCCCAAGTGACCATTTAATATTATCCTTGAAAAGTTTGCATTATTAAAGTATATTGTTCTTACCAAATTTCTGAAAAGGGATCCAAAATTATAGCCCTTAAGAACTCTAGAAACAAAGTCCCACGATAAGGAGTCAAACGCCGCCTCAAAATCAGCTGACATAATCACCCCTGTTCCGTTATTCTTTGAAACATTGTTAATTACGTCAAAAATTAATCTCGTGTTTTCTCCAATGTATCGGCCTTTAATGTAAGCCGTCTGGCATGGGTCGATCAATTTTGTCATTACCCGCTGTAGTCTGGCAGCAATCGCCGCTGATATAATTTTGAAGTCAGTATTTAAGAGTGTGATTGGGCGCCACGCTTTTATGTTATCTGGAGGTTTTCCGGCTTTTGGAATCATTGTAATGATACCTTCTCTATGTGATATTGTCATTGTATTTGATCGAGAACATAATATGAATGCTTTATACAAAAAAGGCCCTAATCGGCTCCAAAAGTATTTAAAGAAGTTTGATGTATAGCCGTTAGAACCAGGAGATTTCCCTTTTTTCATTTTGTTCAATGCTTCCGTTAACTCTTCGTATGACAGTGGCTGCTCGAAGGTAATACGTTCATGGTCACTTAAATGTGTTAATATATGTCTATCGATAAATGTATCAGCTGATGGTGGCATGGTATGCTCTTTGTTGTATTTGTTTGATAAGTTGTTTGAAAGTGCATCCAGTATTGAACATGTTCGAGTGAGGATCTGCTCACCAGTTTTTATTACTGTTACTGATTTTCTTAAAGCATTTCGCTTTTCTAGACCAAGGAAATATTTAGATGACCGTTCTCCTTCCTCATGCCACCTGGTCCTAGATCGCACTATAAGCCCTGTGATTAGGGGCTTTCTTAAGTTCTCAAGCTCTTCCTGGTAATTTTTCAAACGGAAAGCATTCTCTTCCGTTCTTGCTTCGCAAAACTGTGAATGAGCCTTAGCTATTCGTGTCCCGAGTTCTTTTTCTTTTTCTTTAGTGCGTTTTGCTTTCCGTTTGGAAAATTTAATGGTTTCCCCACGGATCATCATCAATAATGTTTCATAAAATAAATCATGGTTTATTTGGAATTGAATATCTTTAAAATTATCTTCGTCCAGCAAAAACCTTTGAGTGTACACAGGCAAAGCATATTGTTCTATTGTACTATCAATGCATGTATTCGCCATGTTAACATAGTCCGCATCATTGAGAAGGGATTCATTGAATTTCCAAAGACCTGGACCTCGTCGTTTTTCGCCGACTTCCATACTCATCGATATCATATTGTGGTCTGTTCTATACCCGGGGAAAATGTTTAACTCATCGCATAAACTTGACAAATGGTTACTTACAAAAAACATATCCAATCGTGCCCCCTGGTTTGGGCTAGGTCTCATCCAAGTAAATTGGAGCTCGTTGGGATTGTATTGTCTCCATATATCGGTCAGACTGTGTTTTTCACACATGGAGTTAAACTGCTTTCTAGCATTTACATTATTTTCTCGTGTGTACCCATAGCAATCTATTTCGGGATTCATGACAAAGTTGAAATCTCCGCCAATAATGACATGGTCACAGTCTACACTCTCTATTAGATTATCAATTCGTCTATAGAAATCTGGCTCGTCTCTGTTAGGGCCATATATGCTGCCTAATGTGTACGTGTCTGTACCAATCTTACATCCTAACACAACATATTTTCCTGTATCGCAATTGAATTCAAAAAGTACGTCATGATTAAGTTCTTTGTCTATTAAGATGGAGGTTCCTCTACTGTTGTTTGTATAAAGGGAATGGTACGATTTACCTTTCCACAGAGTGTTAAAGAATGATACTTTTTCCGCTGTTAAGCGAGTGTCTTGCAGGAAGATAATATCAAAATGCATGTTGTTTAGGTACTGCATGACGTCTACGTTTATGCTGGCTTCCCAGTCCCCTTACATTTAGTGATCCAATTTTAAATTTAGTCATTTTTTGTATCTAAGAAAACGCCTTAACTGTGGCTTGGTGTGTACGTGTGTCTATGCATATATTTATGCGTGTGCATGTACTTGTGCGTATACGTGTATATGTGTATTCGTGTATTCGTGTATTCGTGTATTCGTGTATTCGTGTATGCGTGTATGCGTGTATGCGTGTATGCGTGTATGCGTGTATGCGTGTATGCGTGTATGCGTGTATGCGTGTATGCGTGTATGCGTGTATGCGTGTATGCGTGTATGCGTGTATGCGTGTATGCGTGTATGCGTGTATGCGTGTATGCGTGACAAGAATGAGCGAGCGCTTGGAGCTGTGTCTACACCACTGATACTTACGGGGAATCAAATCGGACCGGAACCAGACCCGGACGACACCACGCTCCACCGGTGCAGCCCCAGCGGACGCCGGGCGTCGAAAGAGGCCGCCGAGCCACGACACGAGTGTATCCGTCGCCAGCGGCTCCCACGAACGCCGAGCAGCCGAGAACCGTCCAGACACGCGACTCGCAGCCCCGGCCGCCATCACCCAAAGCGACGCGTCCGCCGCCGCCGCCGCCGCCACCGCCGACGCCGCCGCCGCCGCCGAGACCACCGGCCCCAGTTCATGGCGCCTGCACGATAACCGCAGCCGTCTGCAGACCGAAATGGCACGAGAACAGATCGGGGAAGCAAAAAGCACAGAAGATGCATGGCAAACAGCGTGGAAAGACGAGAACAATAATGCAATTCTTACCGCGATGAAACGAAACGGAACGATTATGGGTAAAGAGAAGCATGCGAGATAAAAAACATACATGATAACCAAAAATATACGCTGATAACGCAGTACATATACGGGAATATCTTCATTCTTTAACCGCAAACCCTAGCTGACGCACTTTCTCGATATTATCTACCCGCGAGCTTGTTCCGAACCTTTCTGCTTTATAATATACATGTCCCCACCTGGTAAACACCGTGTAGACCTTCCCAGTCTTCCTTGCCTCCAGGAGAGAGCGGAAGATCTGGTTCTTCTGGGTAGTGAGGCTCTCGTTGATGAACAAGTCTTTGCTTCCTCGTAGCTCCATTCGGCGTGTCATCAGCTGCTCTCTGACGGAGCCCGGTCCGGAGCGCACGAAGCGAACGATCACTTTGTGGTTCGGTCCAGGCAGGCGATGAGCCCTGTCGATGTCGTCTTCTGTGATGTTCAGCCCCCGTAGACGCTCCCGGACGGCACCAATGACAAGAGCATTGACGTCCTCACCCTCCCTTCCTCCGCGGCCGCCCGCCTGCCCACCGCCCGCCGCTCCACCGCCGGCCGCTCCACTGCCGCCCGTCAGCGAACCGCCGGGTTCGGCCGGCGCAGCCGAGTCGGTGCCCCGGGGCGCGGGCCGGCCGGTCAGCGGCAGGGGCGCAGCCAGGCGCTGGCCGCGCTGGGGCGCCATGGCGCTACCGGAGAGCACAAGGCATGGGATCCGCGAGTTCATTTCTGCCTTCTCACTTCTCTCATTCAGCCTCTTGACCTGTTCCCGCGTTTCCTTGAGTTCTGTAGACATGCTCTCTAGTGCGATGTCTCGCTCATTAACGTGGTTCTCTAAATCCTTAATACGGGTATTTAGAGCATCAAACTTCGCCAGGAAACCGTCCTTGAGTTCGTGCAGCTCTCTGGACAGAAAAACCGTAAATCTATCCTCCAGTCCTTCTATGGCATCCTCGATGAGCACCTTTAACTCTTGGGGTGATTGGCGAGGCGAGTTGACGGGTTGTGTTCTCTTACCAGTCGGTGCCGCGTCGCCTGACTCTGAGCGGTCACGCTTGCCGGCACCGTCATCGTAACCCTTGACGATCTCGCTCACCGATGCTCCTCTGCTGAGCGACTTCGTGGCTCCCGTCTGCACTCCACCACTGTCACTGTCACTCACGTTGGATATCGTGCTTCTGCTGAGCGTAACAAAATAAGTCCCGGCTCCTCTGGGCTCTGGCTGGCTCCGCCTGCGATCGGCTGTGCACGCCGGGGCGGAGCGCGGCTCGGAGCGTCCGACCGCGCCAGAGGTCACCGGACGACTCGAAAATCATTGTTTGTCCGGAATTTGTCCGAAAGCAGAAAAAGTATTTGATATGAAAATGAATTACCTGTGGCACACTTTGCCACAGGTAATTCATTTTTACATTTTTCATTCAATTCATTTTTCACAGGTAAACATTTTGGGTTTGCCGTCACGGCTCTGAAACGGCCTTCTTGCCACACAAATAAAACGCAAGTCTGACTTGCGTTTCTTTGTCGCATGTTGCGATGGACTTCCGTTCCTTTTACGCGTGGCTCATGCACTTGCGTTTTATTTTCGTTGTGACATTCACGAATTCCGATCCCAGTCAATGAAAGAAAAACTTTTGTGGATTTTTTTGGAAAGTATTTCTTAAAGTGGATAAACAAGTATATGGAGAAATTTATTTCAACGTGACGATTACGGTGATATAGCATTTATGTCTGTACCACCAACCGCTGCAATGTTATGGCCGAAAATAGAAAAATCACTCCTGAAAAGTTGCTAAAATGCACTTGCGTTTTATTTGCGTTGCACGGCAGAAATCACGACTATGGGCGCCGCATGATTATACAACCGGTCAAGGGCTGTATTATAATGAATCAACACAGCGTTCTGCTCCCGGCAACACAACACCTCAGCAATCGCTATTAAGCATGCATTGCAGGCGCTAGCGCGTCGTCCCCAGTTCGAAATGGTACATGACACAGTTATTAATACACAGCATAACTCCAGTCTTTGCCAGCAAGCGACCTTGCTGGTGGTGGTGTGGGGGGCACTGCTGGTAGTCCCTCGCGGTACGTGGACATGTGTCTCTGTCAACTTTTACCACCACACTGACTCTGCAACGTCCGAGGTTGACACCGCAGTAGCAGCCCTGAAACTACTTCTATCCGGTCCACTGGTCCTCTGCGGCTGAGTCTGGTCGCTCTGCTGGCCTGAAACATACCATTGCTGATTGTAACTGCAGTCCATATAAAGGCTATGGTACAGGAACTGGTTCCACGGCTGGCCTGGCTACATTTCCTGATCAGGGGGGGGGGCATTCAACTCCCCTGTCAATGGCGGGTTAACTGCGTTCAAATGGAGCAGCAGAGAAGCTGATTAGTGACAAATGCATAACTAATACATTATTTGGAGAACACATGTGAAATATGTGACATTAACACATAGGGAATTGGGTAATAGTTCAGTAATTCACCTCCCCAGTATTACAGCACTGGGGAGCCTGAACCTGAGTCTGAGTGGCGGGCGGTGCTGTCAGCTTGATGACGTCATTGAGAGAGTATACTTAATGGCGTAGGCCTGTTTACTACTCGATCAGACCTAATGGCTATGAGCAGTGGGTTTTCTCCCAATCGGACTTAAGCGAATCTTAGGTTTCATCCCGATCAGACTGAATAGCGGGGTTAGGTTAGGTTAGACAGGCATACACCATTAAGTATACCCTCTCAATGACATCAAGCTGCCAAAACCGCTTGCCACTTGTTCAGGCTCCTGTGTGCCTGCTGTAACACTGGGGAAGTGAATTACTGAACTATTACCAGGAATTGTAACTCAGAGCAAAATGAAGTTACTCACCATAGCAGACTTTTGTCGGGCACCGCATCTTATTAGAGGAACAATTTCCCTTTAACTACATTGAACTGTTGATCACTGAAGTGCTTCTGGCATATTCTTGGGTTTCTCATTTGCTTGTAGCAGTCTGAACAATGAAGTACCCAGTTGCCCTTCTTGATTGCTCAGAGGAAGCATTTGGTAGGCGATGTGCAGCATCTAGACTGTAACAGTCACGTATCATGCAAGACATTGCTAGTTGATGCTGGAAAATCAAAACATCAGTTATGCACTGGTGACCAAACATCAGCAAACAATCACAAATTAGGATTGGCCAGTATGCAAAACGTGGCAAGTTTCGACAAGATCTCGTCGGGGCAGGGTTGGCACCAACACATCAAAATTGGGGCAGCTTTTGAAAATTTGGGGGCAGGTTTTTAACATTTGGGGGCAGTTTTGGAGATTTGGGGCAGCTTTTAAATGCAGGGGCAGAATTGTAAAGTTAGTGCAGCTGTGGGAATTTTGGGGCAGCTTTTGACTTTTGGGGCAGAAGTAACAATTTACCGATCCACACTAGATAAAACGCGATCGTGATTACGACCGCCAGCTTTTGGCTGAAAGGTGAATCCATACTAGATAAAACGCAATCGTGAATCATCCCCCCCCCCCCCCCAGGTCAACATTATTTGCTGACTGAGGACCGAAATGTCCTCAGGGAAAAAAGGGAAAAATCCTGCCCCAAATGGGACAGCTTGCTGTCCCATTTGGGACAGGATTTGGCTATCCCAAATATCTTGTTTATGTTCCTGCCACGTTTTGCATACTGGACTGGATTGGTACGGGAGTGTAGGAGTCACCATCAAATGCCTTTGCCATCAATAGTTGTATCTTTTAACTGGGATGCAGCTGCTAGCTCCCATTCTTGCCAGCAAATTCAGGAGTTATTCAAAGCAAATGGCTATAGAAAGCAGCTTGTGCGCTGCCTGCACCAGGAAGTAGTCTAGTCACAGAAAGGACGACCTCGTAACATTGGACAGAATGAACCAGGTCAGCAAAGGAAGAAGGAAGAGCACAAGTCACTTGACGGGTACCTGACCAGTGTTGGATTTTTCATTTCACAACCTGGTCCCGGAGAGTAAAAATCCATAGGTGGAGAGTAAAATTGTATTGTCAGGCAAGTTAAGATTTTCATTTTGTTTTAATTATTTTACTTGGAAAGTAAAAAATCCTGATTTGTAATAGATATTAAATCACTGAGGAAAATTTAATTATATTTTAACTACAATGTCGGTAAGATCAGGCGAAAAGAGAGCAAATTTCCTGAACAAATAAATATGAAGAGCAAAATTCTTTGGACCCAAAAAGCCCAGAAAATGGCAAAAATTCCAAGGCTGGCTTGCCATACATTGATGAGTGTGTGTGCGAAAGTTAACTCTATTGCTAAACAATCTCACATGGAGTGGCGGTTGCATGGCCAAACACTCTGAAAAGCTGTCTTACTTGTTCTGCCTTTTCACAACCACAGTGTCTGTCTGGTTTACATGTTTGCAATGTGTGCGAGCCTGGTCTTAAAGGTGGATGTTTAACTTCTGGGGTAGTTTATAAGATTCCATGTGTTGTCTGTGGGGCCAAGGGGGAAGATGTGACCTACATAGGGGAAACAAAAAGACCAATCAGACTGCGTTTTGATGAACACATCCTCACTGCAAAAAACAAAACCCCTGAGACACCTATTGGAGATCATTTCATAGTGGCTCACCGGGGGCACCAATGTCTACATGGAGAAATCCCCTTGTCTGTTGAGATTTTACCCAAAAAACTAGTGACCATCAGCACAGAAAAATTTATGAATCCCTCCACATTTGAAAACATAAACTGGTGTTGAACAGAAATGTTTCGTCTTGGCACATCATTTGACTGGTTTTAGAGGAATGTTCACTAAAAAGCAATACTGACTTACATGTTTGTGTTATTTTGATGAGTGTGTGTTATTAAAGTATAGATACCATGTATGCTATCACGTGAAAGGTGCAGGGAAATTGATAATGTAACCACTGGCTAGGTTTTGGTGTGACATATTCATTTATCTTTGCTTTATTGTATATGTGATCATGACCCGTGGCCGAAAATTCATATAATATATATATATATATATATATATATATATATATATATATATATATATATATATATATATATATATATATATATATATATATATATATATATATATATATATATATATATATATATATATATATATATATATATATATATAATATATATATATATATATATATATATATATATATATATATATATATATATATATATATATATATATATATATATATATATATATATATATATATATATATATATATATATATATATATATATATATATATATATATATATATATATATATATATATATATATATATATATATATATATATATATATATATATATATATATATATATATATATATATATATATATATATATATATATATATATATATATATATATATATATATATATATATATATATATATATATATATATATATATATATATATATATATATATATATAAATGCACTAAAACTTGAATAGTATTTTGTAAGGTCATATCAAAATATTTCTCACCATTAAATAGTTTGATCTGTATGGTTTACAACACCCTTTTCACAACTTACTGACGGTAGTTAAAATACTTAAAATATAAAATAATGATACAATATGGTAGATATAAACTTACTCTGCTACAATTTCTTCTTGTTCTTGGTGGGTCAGGTACAATATCAATATTGACAATATGCGATGCAGATCACCTTGGCCTTGGCATACGTGACAATTCTTGCGCTCTTTGCCATCTGGATGACGATTGTAGAAGGAGTTACTAAATTCAAGACGCTCTTGGCCAGGACGATAATGTCATGCTTTTGTTCGTTTTGCATCAAGTTTAGAGCTTTGAATTATCTGCAAGTCCTATACTGGATCACAAAAAGACTATTCAATTCAATTCTTGCGGGACTCTTTATAACTACATACTGTTCGTTCAGGTTTTGTGGTTTTTGTGGATTTTTTCCATGCGGCCTTTAGCGTTGAGAATTTGGTGGTGGCGTATTACTTTTTTGGCATGCAAATTCATGAAAAACATCGAATTTTATGGGAAAAACTAGGTAACTGCTGCTGTCGTTGGAAAAAACACGTTTTTTAATCAATATATTGCTTATTGTAACCGGAAATATGCCATAAGTGAGGTGTTTTCATTTACATAAAAGAGATGACTGACTCCGCCTCAACCAGTACTTCAGAAAGTACGCGGTGGCATCACCGCGCACTTTGAAATGTTCTTACGTGCAGAAGAGGTAATTTTCATAAAAATGTGACTACCGTCTGACTTCGACCACCTTTATAAGTAAGTTTTACTATGTAACTCAATTATTCTGGGAAAAACCCGTATAATCCCTTTAAAACGTCATTATCTCCCAAAGTACTAAATTAATTTCAGCGACATTTTATAGGAAGACGTGTAGTTGATGCAGCATAAGGCACTAAGCTTCAGGTCAATATCTAATATGGTTTTTGAGTTATAGAGAAAATCCGGCAGGGGGCAGATTCCACCCCACCCCCGTAATTACTGTAAAGGTTAGGTCAGGTTCGATTATGTTATAACTATTGTTCCCTACCACACCCGGGAAACGAACGACAGTTGTCTACGAGACCCCAAAAACCCCTATCCCCCGGTAGTGACGCAGCGCAGCGAGCGCCTGGCGTAAATCAGTTGTCCGATGTATTTACGCCTTGCCACATGGGGGTGCACTTCCAGAGTACTTATATAATGAGTAGGTTCAAGTTTGGCGACTGCCATGTTTACGTCAAGCCTGGTTCAAACAAGAATAAACTACCTATGTTACTATATCAACTATTTCTTGTATGCTTTTTGGAATAGTTCTCATTTTCTTCTAGAATTTCAACTATATAGTAGGATATGGTAATCACATCAGAAAATATCTGAATAGAAAACGAAATATATTTAATACAACTTTGTGTGTATTCGAATGAAAATAATATTTACAGTTCATTAGCACATCAATTTTATTGGAAAAATGCCTATAAACATCATGTTTACGATATATCACAATTAGTCAGCTGTAACAGATGGCATTCAGGCCGGAAATTACGAAGCACCAGGCCGCCGCCAGGCCGGCCGGCCCTGCGGCGGTACAGTCTCTGGCAAGGCGTCGCAGCGGTTCTCACCAAATTGCGACCGTCGCGGCGGCGGCGGTGTACAGCCCCTGACAGCGGACCCCCGCTCCAGCGCGCCGTGTGGGCGGAACATGCCTCCACTCGACCGATAATTGTGAACGATTGGAGTTTATCAGGTAAAATCGGAGGCCATTCCAGGAATCTTGAAGAAACGAGCTTCCCATTGAGCATAAATACTTGTATCCATCTCTCTTAGATAACAAATTAAAGGGGGGTAACTACCTAGCCTAGGGGGGTAGTTACCCCCCTTTACCTAGGGGGGGGGGGGGGGGTGCAACCTCGGATGGGCCCAAGAGGCTCTTTGTTGCACTTTTCTTTTATGTCTTTATGTCTTTATGTCTAGCCTCTTAGCATTGCCTTAACACTCTGGAGCGGGATTCGACTGCCATGGTGATGTCACGGCTACCAGCACACTTCCACTGCGCTCCCCGTGCACTTCCAAGTTCCACTGCTTCACGAACCACAAATATAAACAGTCGACCCTGACTGATACGTCGAAAAAGAAACCAGAAAACCAGAAACAAAAATAAAAACGTGGTGTAGGTAAGTGTGTCTCCTCGGTTAATGATTATAGTTAACTGGAATGTTATGCGAATATTTCCCGAACACTTTTTACACACCAACCTGATATGACCAAGATTGCCTTAGTATATTTTGTTTATGGGGCATGCAGTAACCATGAAAGCAATGGGACTTGGACTGTTCCAGTGCCCTGAACTCACTGAACTGGAAATGTATAGTGCCCTGGAACTGGATTAGCTTGAGGCTTCATTTTTTCCACAGGTCGTTCCCATGCCTCAACTAAAATTGGTTGAACCTCCACTAACCTCAACCATTGAGCAAAACCTCCTCTGCTCGGCGAGTGATTGAGGTTGGTGGAGGAAAGTTAATGTTGAGTGACTACAGTTGTGGCACACTGTCACACAATTCAATCACACATTAGTGACAATTCAATCATGATTCATTTTGGAATCTGGGTGATTCAATCACCATTCAATTCACAGATACAAATTTGAGAATTGATTCTTTCTAATTTAAAGAATTAAAAATATTTTAATTGATTCACATTTGATTCAACATTTAAATATATGTGGTGAATTTGTCAAATACAAATGGAAACATACATATATATGATCTTTCAAACATTGTTACAGCAATACTATTTCAGTATAAATGTATGTAGGCACTGGGACTGCATGCATTTTCACAATTTACCAGTGCACTTGAATCGTTAAATCTTTTGATTCAATCAGCCTTGACTTGATGCGGGTTTTGATTCAATCACAATTAATTAATCAAAGGATCTGGTGGTGAATCAATTATCTTTTTATTAAAGGAATTTTGAAAGGATAGGAAAAGTCAATGACATAGAAAAACAGCCATTATGTCATATGTGAGTACACTACATGAAAGTTGTGAACCTCAGAGATCAACCAAGAGTGAAGGAGAATCAATGGAACACTCATGCATTAACATCTGTAACTTGTAGCCCCTTGCTTGCCCATGCCATCCATTCTAAAACATGGGCACAAGAGGACACTAAATGTAGTGTACATTGTCTGGACCTCTTAACCCGCGTTGTGCCGGTGCGCTCAGCACCACCTTCACTGTGCCGGTGCTCGGTGCCACGTTCGCCGTGCAAGGGGGTATTTAGACCCCCCTCTAACTAAAAAACTAACAGGACTAGAAAGACGCAGAAAAAGGCGTTTGAAAGCTCTTGACAAGCACATTCAAAAGTATTTCAGATATTTGTTTTTCCTTAAAGGAAATAGTTCACCTTCAACATTAGTTTTAAACTGAGATAGCTGTTTTGTAGCCCATGTTGGGAAACCCCTATCTGCAAGTTTTCTTGACTGAAAAGACTCCAGTCGAAGATATTTGACTTTTTGGCGAAGGAATTTGGCGCATATATGATATACTGTACCATCTGAAAGTGCCAGCACTGCCATGGAGCATGCGCAGACCAATAACGCACACCATAACATTAATTATTTACGACCTTCTGTCCTGAATTGGCGCGATGTAGGACCATTTTTGAAAATAAAAAAGAAACTATTCAAAAATATAATAAAATCGTGTTCTGAGAAATTTTCCGAAGGTGGACTATTTCCTTTAAGCCAATATTGAGGTCACCAGAGGTCATCAAAGGTTTTCATTTTTCCAGTTTTAAAAAAAATCCCAGTTTTTTTTCTTCCAGTTTTAGGACTTTGCTCCAGAAACCACCAGATATCACAGGAACTATGATAGCTAGGAACAAACGGAAAAGAGCAATGGAAAGCTCTTGAAACATGCAATCGACTAGGTGTCCTCATCAGGTCAATAGTTTAGGCTCCAGAGCTCATCAAATGTCAGAAAGGCTATTTTTTTACAAAACAGTTTTTTTTTACGAATAGCTTTTTACCTAATAACGACAAGGCAATAAGTTTAGTGTCATCGTGTTTGTCTCGTTAAGGCGCTTCGACTCATATTAGTGTTGACTAGGTTAGGTCAACTAAAAAAATGACCTCAGGTCAGGGTCAAGTGGTGACCCAAGTAGGTCATGTTGCATATAGGCAGACGTGTCTGCAGTACGAGCAGATCTGGATGGTGGTACCCACACCAAAAGAAGAGCAGAGCACGGACCGTATTTTTGACTCGTTTTTTACCAATTGTTGACGCCCATGACCCGCTGAGAAAGCTGACCATTCGAAACCCCACCGCGCCTCCGGTCTCCGCGGCCACCCGTGACCTCATGGTCCGCCGTCGGGCAGCGCTGGCACACTCTAGTCGTGACTGCCGAGTACAAAAATGTAAACCGAGCCAGTGTCCTGAATTTCACAAATATGAGTGGAAAGCCACACCCAAATAAACTTTTTTGTCACGTCACTTGCCATCGAAACGACGTCACTAGCGATCGAGCTAAATAGTATTAAAAACAAGTCACGCTTTTAACACACGCTTAGTTTCCAATTATCGGAACAGCTATTTTGTGTTAAATATACAACAAACTGACTGCCCAAAGCATCCATTTTGGGTTATTATCATACAAATTTGAACCTCAATATCCACCTCCTTCTGGAATAGTGACATCCTCTCAGCATTCATCACACTCTTGCAAAAAACAATTTCAGGGCACTGAACCGAGCTGTCCGCTCCGCTGTGCGTAGCGACCGGCGTCGTGATATACATAGGGAGATCGGCGAGCGCGGTCCGGCCAGAGTATGACACTTTATAAGGACGGTGATTTCGGGGGGGGAGAGGGAAGGGAGGTCAGTCCGGCCAGACGCGACGGCGGATCAACTTAACGAGTTTTTCGTCTCTGTGGGTCCCTGGGTGGCTGCGAGATCGGGGCGCGGGACCGGCCCCTGTTGTTAGGACGCGTCTCCCCCGTGTCGGGGCCTGCTCGTTCGCGCTCTCTCCCGTGACTCGGGAGATGCTCGGACACACGGTCTTCAGCATGCGGAACTCGGCTGCCTGCGGCGCTGACGGTGTGTGCATCTGCATGCTGAGGGCCGGTTTCCCAGCTATCGGTGACGTCATCCTCCACATTATCAACTCCTGTCTGACCCGGCCCGACATCCCAGATAATTGGAAACACTCCATAATCAACCCCATCCACAAATCCGGAGACCCATCCGACCATTCAAACTTCCGCCCAATATCCCTCGTCCCAGTCATCACCAAAATAGTCGAGCGCGTCGTCCATCGGCAGCTCTACCACTACCTTACCTGCAACCAC
The DNA here is from genome assembly GCA_036785665.1 of Chirona hameri. Classification (NCBI taxonomy): domain Eukaryota; kingdom Metazoa; phylum Arthropoda; class Thecostraca; order Balanomorpha; family Balanidae; genus Chirona; species Chirona hameri. The sequence goes on along the minus strand of JAXIVJ010000234.1, from coordinate 192,295 downwards.
CTTCTCTCACATCCACTCAGCACGGTTTCCGACCCCGTCATTTCACCCAATTCACCGAAACCGCGCTTTTGTCTGTTTCTGACCAAATCCTGGCCGCCACCGATAGGGGGAGATTTCAATGCTGTGCCTAATTGATTTGAGCAAATGTTTTGACGTCATTGCCACACAATTCTTCTTCAAAAACTGTGTTTGTACGGCATTGAAACCTGGTTCGCGGCCTATCTTCAGGGACACACCCAGACTCCAGAGTGTGTCACTGAACGATGGGTCCGGATGCAGGGTGCTGTCACGGCCGCTCGCCAACAACGTGGGTGTATTTCAAGGCTCTGCATTAGGCCCACTTCTGTTCTCAATTTTATCAAATGACCTGTCATTGTACTCAGAGGGAGCACTTGTCTTCCAATAATCCATCGCGCCATCCTTTTCCTACATCACCTGATCATCTATAACATCTCGACGGGCACGGAATAGCCACTAGTGCATCGTTTTATAACATCATGCAATGTACGAAAGAGTGGATGTGTCGGCATGTACAAATACAAAATACGCCGATGATACCCAGGTGTTGGTGAGCGGGCCGAAAGATGACCTCAGGGAGTGAGGGGACTCACCTCGCGCATGGAAGGTTCGCTGGCGTCGCTGAACAATTGGTTTCGCTCGCATGCTCTCAAGGTTAACGCAAACAAAACTCAGCTAATCATTTTTGGCAGTCGCCAGAATTTACGCTCTCTCCCAGATATTAAAGTGAGCTTCTGCGACGTAGTCTTGCAGCCGCGAACTGAGGTGAGGAACCTGGGAGTCGTCTTTGACAGCGCCCTGTCCTGGGATCCACACGTGTCCGAGCTGAGCCGGCAATGCATGGACGTGCTGATCGGCCTATCTCATTGCCGGCATTATCTTCCCGACGGCGTCATCAAAATTATTGTAACAGCGTTGGTGCTCGCGCGGATCAGCTACTGCCTTACTACAGTCTATGGGAATGGCACCCAAAACAAAATCGACAGGATTCAAAAGATATTGAACTTTGCTGCCAGAGTCATCCACATGATCTGCGTGAGCAACTCCGCTGGATGGCGCCCCGACAGATGGCAGAGGCTCGCGCGCTTGCCTTGACCCACGAGGTACTGCGGCAGGGCGCGCCTGATTCGCTCGCTCGCCTGTTTGTCCGGTGTCGTGACGCACGAGAGAGGACCACCCGGCAGGACAGACTCCTGCGTCTCCCCAGACCGAGAACTGAGGCTGGGAAACGACGATTTGCCTATCATGCTCCAGCGTTGTACAACGCACTGCCTGCCGGTGTCACCGAAGTGACACAGCGATGCTTTGTTCGTGCTGTGGAGGCACATCTGACAACCGCTGGCGATACAGGACGTCGCTGAGTGTGTGTGTGTGTGTGTGTGTGTGTGTGTGTGTGTGTGTGTGTGTGTGTGTGTGTGTGTGTGTGTGTGTGTGTGTGTGTGTGTGTGTGTGTGTGCGTGTGCGTGTGCGTGTGCGTGTGCGTGTGCGTGTGCGTGTGCGTGTGCGTGTGCGTGTGCGTGTGCGTGTGCGTGTGCGTGTGCGTGTGCGTGTGCGTGTGCGTGTGCGTGTGCGTGTGCGTGTGCGTGTGCGTGTGCGTGTGCGTGTGCGTGTGCGTGTGCGTGTGCGTGTGCGTGTGCGTGTGCGTGTGCGTGTGCGTGTGCGTGTGCGTGTGCGTGTGCGTGTGCGTGTGGTGTGTGTGTGTGTGTGTGTGTGTGTGTGTGTGTGTGTGTGTGTGTGTGTGTGTGTGTGTGTGTATTGTGGGTGTGGGTGTGTGTCGTGTTTCAGAGGAGATGAGAGGTTGCTGACTCGTGTTTCAGAGGAAATGAGAGGTTGCTGACTCGTGTTTCAGAGGAAATGAGAGGCTCGGTTGTCAGGTTGGCGGCCCGCGGGCCCGGCATGGAGCCGGTGCCATTCAAACCCGTCAAAGGATTGGCGCTAGCTGATCAAATCACCGACAGAAAAGACCGGTATGGATGTAAGTTTGAATTCTACAAATCACACAAACATGTTGTGTGTGTGTGTGTGCCGTTACCAAAGCTCTTCGTTTCGATGAGAAGTTGTGTGTGTGTGTGTGTGTGTGTGCCGTTACCAAAGCTCTTCGTTTCGATGAGAAGCCTTTGATACTAACAAGATCTTACGCAAAATTTAATCAGTTTGCACGTCACGTATCGATAACTGGAGAAAGATCGCTGAGGTGGCGGTGTGAACACCGTAGCACTATTCCAGTGCGGAGGGACAGTGGGAACACTGACTGGTGCGATACTCCTCTATCTATATGGCTTCTTTGTTCTAGCATGCCAGTTGTTTACATCTGTTCGCCTTTGTCTTGCAGCCTTGGCCTGTGTTCAGGAGATGCAGGCGATGTTTGCATGTTGGAAAAAGTACGACCACAACGAACTCCAGTGCAGCAAAGAACTACAAGCGTTCGATAAATGTCACCAAGTTTATTTGGTAAGTTTGCATGACTGGAGTCAAGCCCGCAGTAATCCGTTTGACCGGGGTTAATTGATAATTTCGACTCCATGCAAAGCTAGATGACTCTGAATTTGAATCAGGTTCTTTTCTGAATTATATTCCAACAAGCGGTCCACGCTTGCTTCACTGCGCGAAGAGGCGACGCCGTTGGCGTCGGTTTGTTTGGTTGGTTGTTTGTTTATTGATAAATCACCAACAGGCACACAACCCGGTTACAGGCGAAGTCAGGAGATAAAACTAAAAAAAGAGGATAAAACGGTTGTGCCGTTAACCCTCGCCCTACGGGGAAAACGACCCCCCCCCCCCCCTGAGGCTTTTCTTTCAATTTTTTTACACATGCGGCGAATCTTGCTGTAATTTTCAGTAGCTGAGTTTACAACAATTATACGCATGCCGTAATTTTTTGAAATTGGTTAAGTAATTTGCGAGATAATGATGTTTTGATGACGTCATGTTGGTGGAAGAACGATAATTTTTTGAAAATCGTAGAAAACAGAGTTTGAAGCAAATTGCAAACGCAATTCAGCAAAGATATCAAATGTCATCTTCTTTAAAATAGCAATCTCGGATTTGCGAAATGTGTGGTTTTTGACCCCTAAAATGAAGAAAAAATATATTTTTGGGGGATAAATCACCACAAAATCAAAATTTCAAAACTGAATATATGTGAGAGAACTGAGTATGGACAATACCCAAACCAAATTTCAAAGCAATATATCTATTTTTGACTGAGTGATGGCTCCCCTAAGTGTAAGAAACTCATGGCATGAGTTCATCCCCCAAAAATCAGTTTTTGTTCATTTTGGGGGTCAAAAACCACACATTTCGCAAATCCGAGATTGCTATTTTAAAGAAGATGACATTTGATATCTTTGCTGAATTGCGTTTGCAATTTGCTTCAAACTCTGTTTTCTACGATTTTTCAAAAATATATCGTTATCGTATCGTACAAATGTAAAAAAAAAAATGATGGCATGAGTCTCATGCCATCATTTTTTCGTAACTATTTTTTACTTTTTTGACCAGAATCGAACAAATTATTACCTTTTCTGTATTTCTGAGACAAAACTAGCCTAGGAACATGCCTTTTTATGTACATTTATCAATTTCTCATTTTGACGTTTTCTGACAGCAAAATCGCTGTTCTGGACGTGGTCGATCAAGGTCATTCACTTGACCTGGAAGGTCACTCGTTGACCCGAAACCTAAAAATTGCATACTGTTAGATTCCAAACATGACAGGCAACATGTTGGTTCTTACCGCGTTGCTCTATGTTGCATGGTTTGGAAGTTAACAAGGGGGGGGGGTGGTCTTTAGGACCCCCTCCCGTAGGACGAAGGTGAAAAAGCTCCCGTAGGGCGAGGGTTAAAGGAAACAGTCCGCCTGGATTTTTTTCTCCTCAGAAATGATTGAGAGAAAGCTATAAATTAATTATCATGTTACTAGTAAGCCATACAAATGTATATGAACGCGGAAAAAGCAAATTATGTCAGTTATCTGGTTCCAATTCAGAATTTTTCCTCTGAATGGAGTGAATTAATGCGAACTCAGGACATCTGCACGTGCGTTACGTATAATTTCACTAAGAATATTGCTGTGAAAAGTGTTTATAGACGATTTTAGCGATATATCTCAAAGTTCATTCGTGCAATGAGGAGAATAAGGTACTGAACCAGCATGTTCTTGTCCAGCGCTATATATTTCAATGTTTGTAATACTTATTCCCCAAGCCATACGTCATAATCATACGTCAAATCAGCCAATCAGCGCTAGGAATGACAAAAGGATACTCGTTCAGACTTCTAGGACTCCAGTAAGCCAATTTGAATTAATTAAGGGGTTTCTATGAAGATGTGAAAGCTTCTCAAGTCCATTTTCGAGCATGGAATTCTACTTGGCTATCTCAACTCAAAACCCCATGTTAACACGCGCCCTGGAGGGCCTCTGATAATTACACGCCCTGGAGGGGGGGGGGGGGCAGATTTCGCCCCCCCCCTATGATCTCGAAAACCACGCAACGTAGCGACAAGCGGAAAACGGCGTTAGATAGCTCGAGACAAGCTCTATCGAAAGTATATCGATCTTTTTTAGGTCAGGTCAAAATTGAGGTCACCGGAGGTCATCAAAGGTCAGATTTTCCAGTTTTAGGACTCGCTTCGAACACCCCCAAATATCTCGGGAACTATGATAGCTAGCAACTCACGGAAAAGCAATCGAAAGCTCTTGAAAAATGCAATCGCCATAGGTGTCCTCAGATTTGAGCTCGGGTCAATAGTTTAGGCTCCAGAGGTCATCAAATGTCAAAAATATTTTTTTTGCCAAAACTGTTCTACGCAAGTAACTTTTTTACCTAATCAAAATAAAGCAATACATTTGACGCCATCGTGTTTGTCTGGTCAAGACACTTCGAATCATATTCATGTTGACCAGGTTAGGTCAACTGATAAATTTGACCTCAGGTCAAGGTCAAGTGGTGACCCAAGTAGGTCATGTTGCATATTGGGAGACGTGTCTCGACGATACAAACCTATTGGAACCGTTTTCACTTCTCTATCTTCATTATGTCGATAGTTATTGACAAAACAGTGTTGGCGGTCACGAAATTGACCCGACCTTAGGTCACCGATATTAAAATCTAAGATAAACTTATTGTAGGTATCTATGACCTTATGAAGTCCTGCAAGTTTGAAACCGATCGGCATAAAACTGTGGATGCGGTACTACTGCAAACGTTTTGGAGGTGGGGTCATCACGTGACCTGGTCTGATGACCTGACCTGAGATGACCCGAGGTCAAGAATTTACATAGTGTGGGTAGTTCATTTCCGAACAGGTATGCAAAAAACGGCGGCGCTGCGCGCCGCCGTGTTTCCGCTATCATCGAAAACCGGAGGGGTGGGCGGATTTCGCCCCCCCCCCCCCCCTCCAGGGCGCGTGTTAAAGGTGAACTGTTTCCTTTAACTTATTTGGGGTTACACTAAATCGTTGGAAAATTGTATTTATCAACATGTGATCCGTCAAACGGGAGTGCGTTTCAAACGCAGCATGTTCTTCGAGAATATATATAATAATATGATATTTGGTGGCTATTGGAAGCTTTACCGACCTGAATTACCCCGACCAAAATAGGTATTACAGCGTTGTATTATTTAGGTCAGCCCGTTAATTTATCTACACGTCTGTGTTTATTCCGTGCCGATTGGACTGTAAGTTACCGAGATATCGACCTGGGATTTCATCCATGTTTCACCTTTTTTTTTGCATTTTACACACATTTCGCTCGTGTTTTTCTGCATGTTAAACCAATGGAAAAACATGCCCCCTTGTGGCGCGTGCTATGACCGACACACATGGGAGCGACTTGATTTTTTTTTACCGTGGAGCGTCACAAAGCTTGAAACAATGTATGTGCAAATTTCACAGTCATCGGTGCTGCCGTCTGTGTTGTGTGTGTGGCTAAATAAATGAGGACACATACATACATACACACACTTACGGCTAAACAAATAGTGAATTAGACAAGCGGTCCCCGCTTGCTTCGCTGCGCGAAGAGCCGACGCCGCTGGCGTCGGTGGTGCTGTTAACTTACGCCGACCAAAGCAGGTATTACAGCGTTTTATTTATTTGTATTGTATTGTATTGACGTCACGCAACCAATCCACGCGAAGCGGGGCTATTCTAGGTCGCAGGTTATAAGACGTAAAACATTGGAATCGGGTCAGCAGACATACTAGCACACGCGCACGCACACACATACAGTCACGCACCGAGTAAAACAACTAACAATCGCCTACATGTTTAAATCACTCCTGTGTCTGCATTATGTGCTTACGCAGCTCGGTCTTAAACTGGGGTAGGCTGAGGTCACGAATAGTAGCGGGCAGGCTGTTGAAAGCCGTCACTATCGAATACAAGAAGCGCCGCCTCTGTGCGGATCGCTGGCGTCTGCAGTTGGTCACACTGCCTGGTTTCGCGGTGGTGGACATCACGTCTGGATACAAGATGACTATGAAGCGACTCGGGCTGAGATGTCACTAAAATGCGTTTCAACAGGGTCATAGAATGGTAAAGATACATGTTGCCCGCCGTCAGCCACTCGAGTTGTCTTAAAACGTTACTGATGTGATCAAACTTCCTACGGCCAGAGATCACACGTGCCCCGAAGTTGAGCAGCTTCTGCAGGCGCGCCGTCTGACCGGCGTTACATGTACCGTACACACAAATGCAGTAACGGACTAGCGAGGTGACAAGACCCTGGACTAGTGTGGCGAGGGTTGCCTGAGGTAGACTGTGCCTACAGTGGCTGAGGCCGATCAGCAGGCCAGTACACCGCTTCACAACGTCATCCACATGGGTCGAGAACGTCATGGCCTGGTCAAAAACTACACCCAGGTTCCGGACAGTGGGGGAACCGGCAACCGTGGCACCCATGAATTTGACGCTGATGGGAGGGAGCCGCTGCAGTTTTTGACGTGAGCCGAGAACAATGAGCTGCGTTTTTTGGCGTTAAGTTTCATGCCGTTTTTGCCGAACCAATGAGCCAGAAGGGTGAGGTTGTGTTCCATGAGCCGGGTGAGGGTGCCAAGGTCGCCAGTCCCACCAGAGACCATCACCTGGGTGTCATCGGCATACTGCACTATCTCAGCGCCGTCTGTAAACATTGGTAGGTCGTTGGCATAAATAGAGAATAGCAGAGGGCCTAGCGCTGACCCTTGGTAGGTGCCGATAGGGTTCAGGAGTGAATCAGACGTGGTAATACTGCCGGTGGTGTCTCTGACTAGAACTTTTTGATAGTGGTTCAT
>JAXIVJ010000234.1:90000-180000 GCA_036785665.1 Chirona hameri | reverse complement strand
TCAAAACTGAACTTTTTTGCGTACTTGCGTACTTGCGTTATTGCGTCTTTGGCAGAATTACGTACTTCCGTACTGCTTCTTTTGCAAGTTTGCGTGATATTTCATGCGGTCTTTGCGTACTGTTCCAATGTAGCTCAGTCAATGCATTTTCTATCAGCTGAACATTTTTAGACTACGCAAAGGACGCAAACTTGCAAAAACCGTGCGTACTTTGCGTACTATCACGCATAGTGTAGCCTGGGCTTTACCCTGGGCTTACCGTTACCAGTACTGCATCTCATATTATATATTATTAAAGTGCTGTTAAAACCACGTCAACATGCCGTAAAAGGAAGTGTTTTTTTTTTCGGGATTCACGGTAATAACATAACAAATAAGTAACCAGGCATAGATATGGTGTTTCGCGATCCATTGTCTATGTAGCCTAGCTGACAGCAGTTTACCGTACCCAGTGGCGGCGGAATAGGGGGAGGGCAGCTGCTCCCCTCCCACTCAAGAAGTTGGGGGGGGGGCAAACATGATTCCCCCCATAAATTTGTAAGAGGGACCCTCCAAGAAGTTGACCGAGGGCCCGAGGTGCCCCAGCCAGTTTGAGGGACCCTCTAAGGCCGACAGAAGGCCCTCAGTCGACATGAGGGGGCCCTCAGTCGACATGAGGGGGCCCTCAGTTGGCATGAGGGGCCCTCAGTTGGCATGAGGGGCCCTCAGTCGACATGAGGGGCCCTCGGTAGGCCTGAGGGTTAGGGGCCCTTGGAAGGCCTGAGACTTCAACATGGGCCTGTCCGATTTTTTTCTGCGACCATTTAGAGGCCCTGCCAAATATAATGGCCTAAATCCGAGGAGATACCATTTCGCGCCATTGCTGGGGGGGGGGGGGGGGGGGCTTTAGCCGAGGGGGACCCCTGGGTTTATTTGCCCCCCCCCCCTCCCATCCAAAAATACCTTCCGCCGCCTCTGACTGTACCGAGATACTGTGGCTAAATTGTAGTGTATTTTGATGTGGAGCTGCGCCTTTGATGGCAATGTTGGTTATAGGGCCTTGGTTTTTGTCATGTTTGTATTTTACGTGGGAGTGGTATTTCCCAACTCCCCAAGTAGACGCTTCTTGCCTCTTAAGAAGTGCATGACGTCACGGGCATGGGTCGCTTCAAGGCATTGACATATGCATAGGTATAGACGAACTACTCCGCCCGGCAGGCAGCCGTTCCCGCTAGGCGACACTGCGCCGCGGCGGAGAAGGGAATGAGTTAGCGCGGCAATGCTTTTGCTATGGCGGAAGGGCGATATTTGTCGGCCTGTAATAAAAAACCGCGTGAGATAGCGCTCTGGAAAAAGTTTGAGGACGTAGAGACATTCATAATGAATAACATGGAGTAAAAATATTCAGCCTGAACGTGGACGGTAATTATCGTCAAATATCGCCTCTCCGCCGTAGCAAAAGCATTGCCGTGCTAACTCATGCCCTCTCCGCTGCGGCGCTAGTGTCGCCTCTAGCGGGAACTGCTGCCGGGCGGCGCAACAGCTGGAGTAGTTCGTCTATACTTATATAGGTCAATGGTCTATACTTATATAATATATATGAGGTCAAGATCAAAACGGACGCGCTGCCATCTTAGGACGCATTCCCATTGGCTAAAAATTCTGACGTCATTGGACCAAAACGGAAACCTTACGGAGATGATAATGAAGACCCTGTATATTTACGTTTATTGTGGTTTCGTCAAGGCCGTATATACTAGGTAAAGTCATCCGGGGTTTTTACGAAAATCCGTGACGTCACAAGGTCGCAGAATCCGTTCCCCATATTCAAGTAATGAAAATGGGTCATCTTTGGAGGCCTGGTACGAAAAACCTCTTTGTCTCCGTCATGTTCTATTTGCGGCATAGGGAAGACCATTTCAAGCTCTATCTTTTATCCAAATACATTTTTGCTCTATCTATATCAGATAATTTGATACAAGGCGATTAAAAAGTTACCTCCAGCTAATATCCGCCTGCTAATCCGGCGACCGGGGTTCGAACCCGGATCGTGGCAAAAATGTAACGTTATTTGGTAGGCTTTGCCTTTAATGGCGTTGCGGCAAACGACACGGTATTGACCTTTGGTGCTTTGCCTCACCTTTTTCATTCACGCCAGTATCACACCTTTCGATTGTGACCATTGCCGTTTTGCCGGCCCTCCCATCTGGGCTACCGGGCCGTGGTGGGGAGTTCGCCCCTACCCCGCCTAACCCAAACCGAGCATCGGAGGGAGACGGGAGAGGCGGCAAACGAGAACTATCCATGCGTAGATTCACCCCCTCCCCATGTCCTGAAGGCCACATCGGTAAGGTCAAGTCAAAACCAAAGGTCAAATTAATCATATTTGTATTCGGGCACGGTCCATCAACAGCCACGCCCTCAACGGGTCCGATATTGATATACAACATGGATCACTATAGTACCTCATATCACCAGGGATGCGGAGCCGTACACATTTGGGTCGGCTCTGGCTCTGGCTCCGGGGAAGCATCTCGGCTCCGCCTCCGGCTCCGAGTAAAATGTCCCGACGGCTCCGGCTCCGGCTCCGGGCAGAATCTAGCGGCTCCGGCTCTGGTTCCGTACATCCCAAACGTGATCATTCAACCCATGTTAAAAAATGTGTTTTCTTCCAAGGAGCCATACTTGCCACTAGACATGACACGTTTATTTCATGTTTGCTAATTTTGCTTGATTCCACATCTCGTTCGGAGCCGGAGCCGAGCCATTTTGACGGCTCCGGCTCCGGCCCCGGCTCCGAGCAAAATGTTCCAGCGGCTCCGGCGGCTCCGGCCCCGCTCCGCATCCCTGCTGATATCACTATAGAGTATATAGTGATACGACTTACAGTCGTCTCGACTCTTATGACACATGTGTTCTGGATCATTTCATAAATATAATTAAATGATTAAAATTTATTAAAATTATTTAAAACGCGGGTATTATTTATTTAAAAAATATAAATAATTGAGTCATGCTATGCATACATTTAAAAAATAGTCCGAATGCTTTGAATGGGTGGATTTCTGAAGTAAGAACCCACGCTAAATTGTACTTGCTGCGCGGGTCCTGGACCATACCGCCCGATCAGGAAATTCCGGGTTGACTGCATAATTATTTTAAATCAAACGGGTAACGTATACACATAGCTGGACACGGCCCGTCCTTATTCCCGAACCTAGCTGGGCAGTCCGCTCCGGGGGTCACGGCACCGCACACCCACCCGGTGGCGACTGCAGTCACAGCTAGTCAGGCGTCCGTAGGAGGGCATCACTGACCCCACGCCCACCCCCGCACGGCTGAAGCCCCGACCTGTCAGACAGTCCGCTCCGGTGGGCACGGCATCGCACACCCGCCCGGTGGCGGTCGAAGTCACAGCGCAGCAGGCAGCACTAATTCCACCTCCGTACGGCTGAAACCCCGACCTGGCGGCCGTCGGCGGCACTCCAGGTCGGCGGTCGTCACCTCCGTGCAGGAGGTCTCGTCGACGGAGTGCTGGCGCGCGCCGCTGGCCGCCTCGGCCGCTGCGTCCTCCAGTCTGCTCGTCGAACGCCGAGCGGTAGACGATGGCGCTGTCGGCGACGGCTGTCGGCAGAGGCGTGGCGTGCTCGGCCGCCGTGGCCGGGTCGGGCCGCTGCGGCTTGGCCAGCGTGGCCAGCGCGCGCTCGGCCATGGCCGCCTCCTGCTCCTCCAGCTCGGCGAGAGCCTGCTGGACGAAGCACGCCTCCGGTCGTCGGCCAGCTCCACCAGCCGGTGCTCCAGCGCGGCGCGCTCCGGCGCCAGGATCTCGGACGCCACCTGACGCACACACACAAGCATAGGAAAATACCTGTTACACTTCAAGCCACACACTTGGTGATTGAGGAGGAAGAGGAAATTGAGCCGAACAAGGACTATAATACAGATGCATACGAGTGTTGAACTAGTAATGATACATATCGGGTTATTATTGGTCTTTTTCACGTGAAAACAGCAGTTATATCATATTGAGCCGACATAACATGCACTTTTGGTGAAAGTTGATCTAGGCATCATGACAAGTTATCATGCATTAACGACAGTCACCAGTCGGGCCTGCCTGCCCCCCCCCCCCCCCTCCCCTCCCCGCCGCCGCCGATCACCGTACCTGTTTGGGTGTGGCCAGTATGATCCTAATCAGCCTCTGTCGCTCCGCGTCTCCCAGCGTGACCAGCTTCTCGTAGGGCTCGGCGTCGTCTTCCACCAGCTGGCCGAGCGGCGAGCTCGGCTGGCGGCGCACCAGCCGAAAGGCCACGGTGTCTCCGAGGCGCGCCGGCGGCCGCGGCACCAGCCGGCAGCGGCGCACCTGGTCCGGCTGCACCGTCTCCTCGCAGATGGGGCATTTCCATACCGCCTGGTCGCTGAGCGCCAGGTAGTGCACCAGGCAGACGCAGCAGTAGGCGTGTGACGCGCGCCGCCTGCGGCTGGTACAGCCAGATCGGGCACGAGGTGGGCTCGTCCCCATGCAGCCATACCTGCTCCACGATCGCCCAGTCCACCAGATGGCCCGGGTCGCCCAGGCGGGGCTGTAGTCACAGCTCAACACGGCTCCGGCGGGCACGGCAGCGCACACCAGCGCGGTGACGGCTGTAGTCGCAGCTCAATTACAGGAGTCCGTAGACGGCCGGCTCCGGCGGGCACGGCAGCGCACACCAGCGCGGTGACGGCTGTAGTCGCAGCTCAATTACACGAGTCCGTAGACGGCCGGCTCCGGCGGGCACAGCAGCGCACACCAGCGCGGTGGCGGCGTTAGTCGCAGCTCAATTACACGAGTCCGTAGACGGCCGGCTCCGGCGGGCACGGCAGCGCACACCAGCGCGGTGACGGCTGTAGTCGCAGCTCAATTACAGGAGTCCGTAGACGGCCGGCTCCGGCGGGCACGGCAGCGCACACCAGTGCGGTGGCGGCGTTAGTCGCAGCTCAATTACACGAGTCCGTAGACGGCCGGCTCCGGCGGGCACGGCAGCGCACACCAGCGCGGTGGCGGCGTTAGTCGCAGCTCAATTACACGAGTCCGTAGACGGCCGGCTCCGGCGGGCATCTGCGCGTGAGGCACCGCAGACCGAGCGCCTTGGACACATCTCCAGGAGACCAGCGGATCCGGCGACCTGTCGCCGCCTGGCGCACCTGACGTTCGGACAGAACGCCGGACTTCAGCAGACGATCCAGCTGAGCTCCTTTTTTAGTGGCGACCCGCAACTGGCGCTGGAGAGTCCTCTTCTCATTACGCCACTTCCTGCTCAGCTTGCAGAGACGCTTCTGCAGGTCCCGCAGCTCCCCTTCAAGACGCACAACCTGTTCCAGAGGTGTCGTGTCCTCGAAGATGATCACTGGGGATCCAGGATCCGGTCCAGGGTTTCCAGGAGCAGGCGCAGACAGTTCAGCAGCAGGACTGTCACCGTCTCTGTCCCTGGAAGCAGCGACAGAGAAACAGCAAGTGTTAAAACGGGCCACACTAATGGCAAGACGATCTGAAGTTCAGAATAGTGGAGAAAAGGGGCAAATCCTGAGGGATGATAGTGGCCGAGGCCTGACATGGTTGGAAAAGTTAACACTTGCTAATATTTTTGTACACCAGGAAAGTTTGTTCTGCACATTTAAAACTGTAAAGAACTGATATTTTGTACTCCAAGCAAAATATGTTTTATGTTTTTTTAAACAATGAAGCCAGTTTAGTTTTATTGTGCATTGCTTATTTCAGGTGTTGTGTATATTTGTGTTTAACATGAAACATTATATCACTAATATATCCTTCATCGTGTTAGACAGGAAGATACCTAATTAGCATGGGTTGATCATGACTTTGGAAGTCATAGTCAATGTCAAATAATTAGGATGAGGAACAATGAGTCAAATAATGAGGAACAGCTACCATAACCAGTGTCAGCAAATAGTTTTAGCGACACAGTCCGGTTTCCACCAAATTTAATCACAAGGCCAAATAAATATGATTACTCAGACTATTAAATACCGAAAGCAATACGACAAGATAAGAGATTAGGTCCGATTATCTAATTTGGACTATCATTACCATCAGTGGCATCTAACCAATCTGTCAGGACTTCAGGGTTATTTTTTTTAACCATCAATGTAGCCTTCAAGACCATTATCACATACTTTATAGGATCAATCATAATTATATTCTAAAACTTAGGCCTTTGGTGTGTATTGGTACAAAAACAAGCTTCCTTAGCAAATGACAGAATAAAACGTGCAATAAATCATTTTTTTGCACTTATCACACAGTTGTTGCACCTTCAGAGTCTCTGCTGGCAGAATGTCACGTTTAGATGCACCAGCGGCGGCGGTGTAGGACTCACCATCACATACTAAAAAACTTGATTCTGTACAGTCGCAAATTTCACAGAGCAAAACTACCAAGTTAAAAAAAACCCATAGAAATGGGCCACTTTTCTGACACTGCACCCTAGGTGCACTTGGTCCTGACACGTACTTTCCGAGACTTGTCCATTGGATCAAGAGGTGCACTTGGCACGTGCATGTGGTACCCCTCTCTGGACCAATATGCTATATTTAACAAACTATACCACCCATACCGTTGCAATTTTGCAAGATGGTGTATCTGTTCATGTCATAACTGGTGCGAGTGGTTTTAGCCGCATGGAGGTCAATCACCGTCAATGCCTGCACGTGCGCCACGTAACCCCTCGTATGCAGGGTTTTGGCGAATGGCATTTTATATAAAATTGAACCGTTAACTTGTCTTCAATTTTTCTTCACAGTTAGCGAATAGTGCGATCCTTATCACTAATTAATTGCCTAAGCGATTGAAAAGTTGCAGGCGCCGTTTTAGCAAGACATATAAGGCATATTCGGATCCTTCATTCCGGAGAAACAAATGCTTTTCTTGTATAACTTCCTTGTTATGTATGCTAGATCAAAACTTTAGCCACCAACGAGTTGCTCTCTATGAGAGGAATCAGAAGATACCCAGTTTGACCCAAAAAGGTCAAGGTTACTATTTGACCTAGTGTCAAATATCATATCAGGTCAAAAGGGGCAAAGCCACATATTAAACGATTCGTAATGCCGAATAGAGACAGATAAAATAGAAATAGGCAAATGACATTTGCATCAATATTCCCGCTCGTCACTGCAAATCGTTTGATATGAAGCATGGGCGGCAGTTCGATATTTGAACACGCTATGCTGACAGGCCAAAATCGTCTGCACTATTTCTTAAATGCGTGCACTGCCGCCTAAATGGGGCGTAAAAGGGTGTATAGATCCCTCTCGGCATTAATGAATAATGGGGTCACCACCTGATGTGAAAAGCAACAAAAACGTTTAAACATAACTCACATTTGGCACTTTTGCAGGAGATCATATTGTATGTTCTTATCTGCTTTGTGTTACAGTGTCAAGAGTATTGATCAGACTGATACAAATGTGATATAAAACTGTTAGCTATCAAAGGATACCAAAATATCAAAATCTGTCAAATGTGAGTTACGCTTTTCTTGTTTATCACGACAGCACTACAATTGTGAGCCTCCTTATCTTGCATAATATGCGAACAATCATACCTTGACAGTTCTTGGCCAGAGTCTCCAGAGGTCAGCTCATCGCTCAGCTTCTTGAGGGATCGCTGCTGCATGCGCACATCTCGATGTGCTGATGCTGCTTCTGGTTTCCTATAATGAAAGGGAAACATTAATTAATACACAATTACCTAAAAAACTAGCATTCAGCAATTATGTCTCCATAATCTGGATGAATAGCAGCCAACAGGTACACATGCTATATCAGGATTGAGACATGTGTGCAGGATTCCGCCTCGTGTATAGGTTAGGTGTACTGTCAGGTCGAGTCGAGTTGTTTATTTAATCAGGTTCACTGACACACTGTACTTAATGGCTTTTCGCCATCGCATGTCAATGAAATAAAACAAGCATGTGAGTTGTGACAATGGAAAACATGTGCACCAAGACATAAATACAAATAAACATGCAAATTGCAAACATACATAGCTAGCAAATCCAAAAATCACTCGCGAACGTTAAACATGTTGGCATATGGTTATGGTAAGGCCACATGTTTGTCATTCACATTGTTCACATTAACAAAATGAGAAAAAAAAACAATTAACATTGTGGGGTATGAAACAAGAATGTAATTGATAAAAAAACATGCAGAACTGTGACAGCATAAATGTAAACTAATGCAGCTTGCCTGGTGAAGGTTGATGATGGTAGGTTGAGCGATGGCACTGCTCCAGTCTTCAGCTTGGACCTCAACTTCACATGTGATGGGAGGACAGATCGCTGAATTTTATATGATTCGTCCAGATCATCATCCAGGAAATGTTTTCCACAAACTCGGGCAGTTTTAACGACTACTTCGTCCTTCCTGGCACACCTATGCAGCCATTCTGATTTTAAATGACTTACTTTGGGGAATGAAAAGAATGAGAGTCCTGGACTGTTTCTAGAGTTGTTGGAGCATTTGGAAACAGCGCAATGTGGCATTGTCAGATCAACTTCGCTCTCAGACTAAATTAATAACGACAGGCGTCAGTGAATCCAATCTGAAATAATATCGATCAACTCGTTTATAAACAAGTTTAAAGATGGCGGCGGTGCGCGTCACTAACGTAAGATCCGCGCAGGAATTGTCGATTTGTGACGTCACAAATCCCCAATTTGCCTATGGCGAAGCACAGCACGACATCCCCCTGGGTTTCGTGGTGGTTTCCAAGGTTGGAGGTGGCGTGGAGGTCTCTGTTGAACATTTTGTGATTTAATTAGTTCATGGCCCTATGTCATTGCATTCGGATTATTAGGTTGTAAGTATTGCAATCGTTTTAGTGAAGAAGAGGCTGATGCCAAAACAAGACATTGAAGATTGTTGAATGGATGCAATGGCAATTTGAAGATAGTTTTTGCAGTGGAAGTAGATGAACCTCCCCCGGATCAGAATAGTAGACTGAAGGATTGGATGTTATACACCCTCCTCTGTTACTTCTGAAGCACTAACACCCTCACTCCTTACTCTTTGTCACTCCTTGCACATATTTTACCAGCCATGGCATTTTCCTCCATCAGGCGCAACATTCCTTATCTCATGCAGCAGGCTGGGGCTGCCATTGCAAATACAGGCCTGTTTGTGAAGTTTGTTATTGCAGTAACCTTGTTTGGGTACTGCCTATCATTCTCAGACACACTGATTGATGTGCTCAGTGTTACACCAGGATATCTGCTTCCACCAAGATTCTGGCTGTGGACTGCTTTCACTCACTGCTTTCTCGAAGTTCATCTGTGGGAAGTCTGCATCGACATTGTTACCGTAGTCCTCTGTGGAAAGCTGTTGGAGCCGCTGTGGGGTGGCAATGAAATGCTGCTCTTCTTCCTGGTTGTCAATGTTCTAGTTGCAGTGCTCTCTGGATTCTTCTATCTATTTTTGTACATGTGCACATTCAACACAGACCTTCTGTTCAAAGTGCATATCCACGGACTCGCTGGCTACATATCAGGATGCTCTGTAGCAGTGAAGCAGATCATGCCAGATCATGTTGTGACCAGAGCCCCAGTGAAGATTACAAACAGAAATGTGCCTTTGATCCTGGTCCTGATCTCCATCCTTCTGTACGTTGTTGGAGCAGTCGAAGGAAGTTATGCAACAATGTTCACACTCGGCTTTGTGATCAGCTGGACTTACCTTCGGTTCTACCAACCCCACTCCAATGGAACAAAAGGAGACATGGCTGAAGGATTTGCTTTTGCCAAGTAAGTTTGCTGTGAAGTGAGAATGTAAGTATTTGCTCACTATGTAGGTACTCTCTTGAAGGCTTTGTATTTGCATTATGGTTTTCATTATTTTGATTTGTTTGTTGCAGCTGTGGTCCATGAACTATGAAAGGGCAGCATGTCAAATTATGGTTAAGGGCAATATTTTATTTAACTCATGCATATTAAAGAGTATGATTGCATGAACTCTTCAATATATAATCCTTAATTGGTGTTTACTTATAAATCACATTATAAATATGAACACATGTGACATGTCTGCCCAGCATGCTCAGATGGGAGAGTACTGGCTTGCACTCTGCCTCACCCTTGTAAGGTGGGTTAGAGATGCTCCAGCACTTGTTATTTGCTTCTGGCTGGGATATCTTTCAGCCAGTGGCAGTGACATTCAAGGTTGGATGAAGCCGGCTGGACGGGCAGACCCTCATCAGTCATCAGGGCCGCAGACTGGCATTTTATTCACCTTTTTTGGAAGGATTCAATCACAATTCATTTTGGAATATGAATGATTCAGTCACTGTTGTGTGCATGGATAACCATTTTGAGAAATTATTATTTCCGATTCAAAGAATCAAAACATCATGTGATCAAATCATGCTTGAATCACCATTGAAATAGTATTGCACAGTCTTTTTGATTTATTCAGTCTTGTTTCCATGCAGGTTTTGATTCAATCATGATTCATGAATAAAACAAATATGGTGGTGAATAGATTCTTCTTTGATTCAAGGGATTTTGATTGAACAATTCCAATTGATTCAATCAGAGTTGAATCAATAACCAGTCTGATCAGTGGAAGTGAAAATCCTTTGCCACCAAGTTATGTTGAGGACCTGGAATTGCATAATCAGCCTGGAATTGTGTTATTGTATGGTAGGCGTCGGGCCTGACCAACAACCTCTACTTCACTTGGGTCCTGAATCTTGGAAATCTGTCCAACCAAAATATTAGCACTTAACATATACAATATAACATTATTTTGCTGGTAACTTCTTGCTAATATTCACTGCAGGTTTTTACTTTCACCCTACATGTGACTGTGGCAGTGGACGACTGCCTGGTGTGCCACTGCTACAGATTCTCCTATTCATGCCCTGTGACCAGGACAGGGACAGTCTGTAACTGTCTGTGTGTGGCACTGCTACAGATTCTCCTATTCATGCCCTGTGACCAGGACAGGGACAGTCTGTAACTGTCTGGTGAGCCACTGCTACAGATTCTCCTATTCATGCCCTGTGACCAGGACAGGGACAGTCTGTAACTGTCTGGTGTGTGCCACTGCTACAGATTCTCCTATTCATGCCCTGTGACCAGGACAGGGACAGTCTGTAACTGTCTGGTGTGTGCCACTGCTACAGATTCTCCTATTCATGCCCTGTGACCAGGACAGGGACAGTCTGTAACTGTCTGGTGTGTGCCACTGCTACAGATTCTCCTATTCATGCCCTGTGACCAGGACAGGGACAGTCTGTAACTGTCTGGTGTGTGCCACTGCTACAGATTCTCCTATTCATGCCCTGTGACCAGGACAGGGACAGTCTGTAACTGTCTGGTGTGTGCCACTGCTACAGATTCTCCTATTCATGCCCTGTGACCAGGACAGGGACAGTCTGTAACTGTCTGGTGTGTGCCACTGCTACAGATTCTCCTATTCATGCCCTGTGACCAGGACAGGGACAGTCTGTAACTGTCTGGTGAGCCACTGCTACAGATTCTCCTATTCATGCCCTGGGACCAGGACAGGGACAGTCTGTAACTGTCTGGTGAGCCACTGCTACAGATTCTCCTATTCATGCCCTGGGACCAGGACAGGGACAGTCTGTAACTGTCTGGTGAGCCACTGCTACAGATTCTCCTATTCATGCCCTGGGACCAGGACAGGGACAGTCTGTAACTGTCTGGTGTGTGCCACTGCTACAGATTCTCCTATTCATGCCCTGTGACCAGGACAGGGACAGTCTGTAACTGTCTGGTATGTGCCACTGCTACAGATTCTCCTATTCATGCCCTGTGACCAGGACAGGGACAGTCTGTAACTGTCTGGTGTGTGCCACTGCTACAGATTCTCCAATTCATGCCCTGGGACCAGGACAGGGACAGTCTGTAACTGTCTGGTGAGCCACTGCTACAGATTCTCCAATTCATGCCCTGTGACCAGGACAGGGACAGTCTGTAACTGTCTGGTGTGTGCCACTGCTACAGATTCTCCTATTCATGCCCTGTGACCAGGACAGGGACAGTCTGTAACTGTCTGGTGTGTGCCACTGCTACAGATTCTCCTATTCATGCCCTGGGACCAGGACAGGGACAGTCTGTAACTGTCTGGTGTGTGCCACTGCTACAGATTCTCCTATTCATGCCCTGGGACCAGGACAGGGACAGTCTGTAACTGTCTGGTGAGCCACTGCTACAGATTCTCCTATTCATGCCCTGGGACCAGGACAGGGACAGTCTGTAACTGTCTGGTATGTGCCACTGCTACAGATTCTCCTATTCATGCCCTGTGACCAGGACAGGGACAGTCTGTAACTGTCTGGTGTGTGCCACTGCTACAGATTCTCCTATTCATGCCCTGGGACCAGGACAGGGACAGTCTGTAACTGTCTGGTGAGCCACTGCTACAGATTCTCCAATTCATGCCCTGGGACCAGGACAGGGACAGTCTGTAACTGTCTGGTGTGTGCCACTGCTACAGATTCTCCTATTCATGCCCTGGGACCAGGACAGGGACAGTCTGTAACTGTCTGGTGAGCCACTGCTACAGATTCTCCTATTCATGCCCTGGGACCAGGACAGGGACAGTCTGTAACTGTCTGGTATGTGCCACTGCTACAGATTCTCCTATTCATGCCCTGTGACCAGGACAGGGACAGTCTGTAACTGTCTGGTGTGTGCCACTGCTACAGATTCTCCTATTCATGCCCTGGGACCAGGACAGGGACAGTCTGTAACTGTCTGGTGTGTGCCACTGCTACAGATTCTCCAATTCATGCCCTGGGACCAGGACAGGGACAGTCTGTAACTGTCTGGTGAGCCACTGCTACAGATTCTCCTATTCATGCCCTGGGACCAGGACAGGGACAGTCTGTAACTGTCTGGTGAGCCACTGCTACAGATTCTCCTATTCATGCCCTGGGACCAGGACAGGGACAGTCTGTAACTGTCTGGTGTGTGCCACTGCTACAGATTCTCCTATTCATGCCCTGTGACCAGGACAGGGACAGTCTGTAACTGTCTGGTATGTGCCACTGCTACAGATTCTCCTATTCATGCCCTGTGACCAGGACAGGGACAGTCTGTAACTGTCTGGTGTGTGCCACTGCTACAGATTCTCCAATTCATGCCCTGGGACCAGGACAGGGACAGTCTGTAACTGTCTGGTGTGTGCCACTGCTACAGATTCTCCAATTCATGCCCTGTGACCAGGACAGGGACAGTCTGTAACTGTCTGGTGTGTGCCACTGCTACAGATTCTCCAATTCATGCCCTGTGACCAGGACAGGGACAGTCTGTAACTGTCTGGTGTGTGCCACTGCTACAGATTCTCCAATTCATGCCCTGTGACCAGGACAGGGACAGTCTGTAACTGTCTGGTGTGTGCCACTGCTACAGATTCTCCTATTCATGCCCTGTGACCAGGACAGGGACAGTCTGTAACTACTGTGTGTGCCGCTGTTTCAGATTCTTCCCGAACGTGGTGCAGCCGCCCATCTCTGTGGTGTGTAACGCCATCCACGCCTGCCTGGTGAAGCTGCGCGTCTGTCGGCGACCGGTGAAGAAGTACGACGTGGGAGCGCCCTCCTCCATTACCATCAGCCTGCCTGGTGTGGAGCCACAGGACGCCGAGCGCAGGAGGTGGGGCCCGTCCCGTATCCCTATCCCTACCCGTTTCCCATTCTACACTCGCCGCCTGTCGTCGCTTCACATACTGACTTAGCTTGCACTTGCGCAGTAAACACTGGATGGAAAGATTGTAACATGATGGGGAAAAGTAAAGCCACATAGGTACTGAAACGCTGAGCTCGGAATCCATGGGTTCCGGGCTCGATTTGGGCTACTATGCGATTCATTCATTCATTCATTCATTCATTCATTCTTTCATTCATTCTTTCATTCATTCTTTCATTCATTCTTTCATTCATTCATTAATTCATGCATGCATGGATTAATTAATTCATTCATTCATTCTCTATTGTCGGTGTTGGTGTTGTTGGTAATTGGTGGTGTTGGTAATTGGGATGGTCAGTGTGGATTTTTCCCTTTGTAAGGGTCGATACGTAATTTCAGATGTTGTTAACGGGATGAGGTTTGAAAGCACTGAATGCTGCTAGCCTGCTATTGATAACTGTGATACTCTCAATCACTGTGATAATATTGTATTTTTCGGTTAA
This sequence comes from Chirona hameri, assembly GCA_036785665.1. Taxonomy (NCBI): domain Eukaryota; kingdom Metazoa; phylum Arthropoda; class Thecostraca; order Balanomorpha; family Balanidae; genus Chirona; species Chirona hameri. The sequence goes on along the minus strand of JAXIVJ010000234.1, from coordinate 165,806 downwards.
AATTCGGTGATTTTGACTACACCTGACTCTCAACACAACACCAGCTTAGTCAATAGTTCACTGACTGTCCAGCTGTTACCAAGTTGTTGCCATCGGGGCGCGGTGTGTGTCCTGCTGAAATAAACTCCCATGCGATCGGACATTGCGTGCAAAACAGCAGTCGCCAGCCGCATCAAAACGGACTCCATATGACCGAGTAATCGGTGCGCTCGAAAGCCCAAACCGCATTCTGCCATCATCAAAACAGCAGCAGTGTGTTGAGGAGCCTGTTGCTCGGCAACTGGGCTCACAACATGACTGCTGCCGCTGGCAATGCCTGGTGCAATGTTAATGGCTGTAATCAATAGGCTGGTGCGTGGCTCTGCAACTTCACTGCTCCACACTGGAACAATCATTCATATTGTACACTATTTTTGGTGAGGTATAATTGTTTTTATTTATATTATTTTATTTGTGTATTTGTTTTCTTCTCTTTTTAACATTGAGTAAGAAAGCTGAAGGGAGCTAATAGCTATGAGAGCTGTGATCCCTGCATTGCATTACAACTTGTAAATTAAGATCCTGTATTGTTTACATTGTTTTTAAAGGGAATGTTTCACCTTTGTATTGGTTTTGAACTGAGATAGCCATTATTTTGGCCGTTATTGAAATGTCTAAATTATTAAGGTCATTTTCCCCACAACTTATCCGTTTTTAAACAATTGAATTTATCATTTGCAAAGTGGGGTCGAGGCTAGTCCCGCCGCTGATTGGCTGACAGCGACTTCAAGATTGTTGGTCCTGGAAGTCAGACGACCTGTATTTCTCGAACCTTGACGAGTACGATGTAAATAACGGCCAACGCGATAGGTTACGGCCCCAGTTGAAGTTTTCATGTTGTTTGAAGTCTCAGTTATGGATGGATTGTTTTTAAAATAAATATTGAGCTATCGCAATGCCTCGCACTCGTCATTGTGTTCTGTGCGGGAGAAGACACAGTTCTTCAATGTTTGTATTTAAGGTGCCATAATTGTCTGGAAACGATTGTGCCATATGTTGGCAGCTTAAGGTCTTCTCTATAGCTCTCTATAGCTCAATAATGACGTCATCATCCCAAATTAAAAAACTTAATTTGTAGAAAGTTACGTTACTTTTCGAGAGAGAGAAAAAATATCACCATCGTTTTCAGCAGCACTTACTTCATATTTTCGACTACAACTTGCTTCCTTCAAAATTAGATTAGATAAATACTTTACAGAGAAGGGGTTCATAAATACTCGTGGGATTATCCTTCTTTTATGCAGGTAGATTAAGGTGATTTGAAGGGGCGAGCCTGGTGGAGGGGGAGGGGTGCAGCCTCGGATGGGCCCAAGAGGCTCTTTGTTGCACTTTTCTTTTATGTCTATGTCTTATATTTGACAACTTTCAGAAAGGTAAAACATTCCCTTTAACCCGCGAGTTACTGGGGGGGGGGGGCTATTTTTTGCCCCCCCCCCCCTCCCGTTATTTTGCAATAACTCTTAAACCAACACCGATATCGTCACCAAACTTGCAGTACCTTCTCTCACATCAATTCTATACATGTTGGCAAAAGAACAAATATGAGGTTATGATAGGTCAACCGGGAATGACGTCAGAGTGACGTCATGTTCTTCGGTTTTGGTTGCAAAATAATGGTTTGCGGAAAACGCTGTCAAAGGTACGATGTTTGAGATAAACTCAATTGTCTTAAATCAAATAACTGACAATAGACCGGGCTATCAAACTGCTATCTCGGATTTTTGAGCTTTTTTGAAATTCAAAATTTTGAGATCCAATTTGTTTGTTTTTTTAACAAATTTTTGCAAGAAAAAATCAGAATTATAAAAAAACGGAATATATGTGATCGAGACGTGTGCGGTGAATATGTGTACCAAATTTGAAGTCGATATCTTCAAAAATGACTGAGTTATGACCTTTAAATGACAAAAATCGACCACCTCTCACAGCATTACTATGCATAAAAAACGCATTTCCATTTTTGCTTTTTACTTATATTTATATGGAAAAAACAATGTTCTAAGGTCATTTTACGCGTTCTAGACGATAAAAACCCATAAACATGTGTTACAACGCCTAATGACCGTAATATGCAGTTTGACCTCGTGACCTCGGATGACCTTGACCTGACCCAAGGTCATAAACAGCTTAGAAAGGTACTTAGAAGTGTCAGACACGAATCATACCGATTTATCGACAGCTTATGCGTTTAATATCGCAATTTTGCGCGACAGTTCCATCCATCCAGACCTTTTGACACGGTCAAACATTTTGTACTTGACCTGACCTTTGACGTCATAGGTGACCCCGAGGTCAACAATATCATGTTTCCCTCGATAAATTTCCCAGGGCTATCGAATGCCGTTTGAATTTTTACATTCGGTCCAGTAGTTCCGGAGATCCGAGGGGGGAGCAAAAATAGCCCCCCCCCCCCTCCCCAGTAAGTCGCGTTATGAAATATACCCCAGTAACTCGCGGGTTAATAAGCACGGTGCACATTTACGATGACGGAGGCTTCACACGCAACGAGTTTGCGATAATTGTACCGTTATGTTGTATACCTTTTCTTGACCCACGGATCGCATCAAACTAGTACAAAGCTGAAAGCAGTATAAAACGCGTGCTCATTCACAAACATCAAACGGGAAAAGCAGCATGTAACAGCTGCTCATTCGCGGTGCAAGCCAAAAACATGCACAGTCGAGCCGGGGTGTCCAGCGTTGGCCAGACGTTAGCTGGGCGCTACGTTGAGCTGGCTGTGAAATATTGATTCCTTTTAGAAAAACGTTATTGAAAGTCGGCTTATCAACTGCGGTGCTGGGAAATGATCGACGAATAACGCCTTCTTGATGGACTTTTTCATCCATTAATTCACATGTGTCCGTAATCGTGAAGCCAATGTTGGTCATTTGTGTCACCTCTGACTGACTGCATCTGCCACGCCTCCGACTGACCCTGGTTCTGTGTCGTCATTACCTGCTCTGATTGCCCATGACTGTGTCGCTCGGCAGGCAAATCGCGCTGAAGGCGCTGAGCGAGCGGCTGCAGCGTGTCGATTCGCCGACTTCGTGGCCGAGCATGGAGGACGAAGCCAAGTCTCCACCGGCTACCCACAGCCCTGTGCCGCCGGCCAGCCCGGACCCGACCGCCGCCGCCCCGGCCCCGGCTGCTCCGCCCGCCCCGGTCCCGGCCCCGCCAGCCGGGCCGCCGCCGCAGCAGACCGGCGCCGCCAGCACGGCTGACGTCCAGGTGGTCTGAGGTCCAACACAGACGCCTGTGACGGCCGAGACCGGCGCCGCCAGCACGACTGACGTCCAGGTGGTCTGAGGTCCAACACAGACGCCTGTGACGGCCGAGACGCCAGCATGGCTGACGTCCAGGTGGTCTGAGGTCCAACGCAGACGCCTGTGACGGCCGAGACCGGCGTGCGGAGCGGATACCGATGGAGGACCGGTCCCGTCCTACTCAGGTGCTCTAAGGAAGTCCCATACGCGTGCCAGGGCCTGCACGGCTGGCCGGCGGTTCTGACGACTAAATCGCGATGTGTGAGGTTTGATCGCGCGTTTCAAAGGCAGGTCCTGACCGCGGATGTGAGATGTGTGCGGTTTCTATCGCGGTTCAGAGGTGAGCGTCGCTGCCAACGGTCTGAGAGAAGCTCCCGGCTGGAGGATCCACCCAGAACGGCTCCGGTGCGGATATATCGCGTTAAAACAATGTCTCGGATATTGTGTCCAGACACGGTCTTGGAGGTTGCGCGGAAACACTGTCTAAGTGGAGTGTCTGGAGCTGTATCGAGTCATGCGGTGCTGAAGATAACATGCGCACACGTATCGATTCCAAGGGAGTCCCTCCGGCACGCGGTGACGCAGGGGTGACAATGACCTGGTGTATGGCAGGCAGGATCACTGGATCAGGGTGACAATGACCTGGTGTATGGCAGACAGGATCACTGGATCAGGGTGACAATGACCTGGTGTATGGCAGACAGGATCACTGGATCAGGGTGACAATGACGAGGTGCGTAGCAATCAGGACAGGCAGCGACCCACGTCCTGCGCTGATGCCCTGGCCCTGACAGGAGACAAGTGGGAAGCCCGCCGATGGAGGTGTCCTCCCCATCAGAGCAGGGGGGGGGGGGGGGCGTCCTACACCACACGATTCAGGCCGGGTTGGCTCCTGTGAACGCTGTGGTTTGCCGCGTTGTTGGACGGAGTGTGAGCGGTTTGCCAGTGTCAGTTGTATAAAGTCTGTTATGTGCTGTTTCCCTCGTGATGGACGGGGTATTGGTGACACCCTGTGTACTGGCGGTGGTAGGTATGTCGATTGCGTGTGTTTGTCTTAATGTCGCTTAAGATGTTCGCACAGTTACGCACTTGAAAACGCAACCTTGATGATGCAATATTTCGGGAGCGATTCATGACTATCACAATAATAACAACTGCTTAAATGAAATGAGTCAACTGGAAACTACTAATCATATTTATTGTTTTGTGTAATTGTATTTTAATACACCAAAATAATGCATATCGGCTTTTCAGTTAAATCGATGCTTTCTGTGTCAATATTACTCGTTGCTTGAACATAAACCGTATGGTTTGTGTTCTAGTGGTGTTTGTTTTTCTTATAGTCAAGCTTGTATGAAACCGTGCTCAGTTTGTACGATATGTTGCATGCTATCAAACTATCGTCGTATTTGAACACTGAGCGGTGACGTGCTTGGTTTGTTTCGCAGCTATGCAAAATGCGTAATTTAGTCACCCGGTGGTGTGCCTGTTTCTGTCCAGCCGCGCTTAGTCTGCCCTTAGTCAGGTCAGCAAATTTGTCTTTCCTTGGCAGCGGAACAGTTCTTTCAGACATTATGAAGAAAAATTGTATGGCAATTCCGAGAATAAAAATGCTATCTACTTTGTATTAAATTTTGAAACTCTTTGTACAAATATGCCGTTATGATAAATGCGTGGTAAATGCGCCTTTATTTTGTACTCCTGATAGAAATATTCCGCTACCAACAGAGGATGATTTTGCCAGCGTGCCTTTCGAACGCCGAGTCGGGCGAGCACCACAGACTCCAGGCTACCGCCCGACATCACATCGCAAAATGGCGCCGGTGGTGTATCCGTGTGCCGTGACGAGGTTGTTGCGTTGGTTAGTCGAACACCACGTTTCGCGGTAGTGATACTTGGTGAAATACACGTCATTCCAGAGCGACGCGCGTTTCCGATGGCTAGTCGAGAATCTGTCGCTGGTGGCAGCTCTGTCGTCACCAGTCGAGAATCTGTCGCTGGTGGCAGCAGTCGAGAATCTGTCGCTGGTGGCAGCTCTGTCGTCACCAGTCGAGAATCTGTCGCTGGTGGCAGCTCTGTCGTCACCAGTCGAGAATCTGTCGCTGGTGGCAGCAGTCGAGAATCTGTCGCTGGTGGCAGCTCTGCCGTCAGCAGTCGAGAATCTCGCTGGTGGCAGCTCTGCCGTCAGCAGTCGAGAATCTGTCGCTGGTGGCAGCTCTGTCGTCACCAGTCGAGAATCTGTCGCTGGTGGCAGCAGTCGATAATCTGTCGCTGGTGGCAGCTCTGTCGTCAGCAGTCGAGAATCCGTCGCTGGTGGCAGCAGTCGATAATCTGTCGCCGGTGGCAGCAGTCGAGAATCTGTCGCTGGTGGCAGCTCTGTCGTCACCAGTCGAGAATCTGTCGCTGGTGGCAGCAGTCGAGAATCTGTCGCTGGTGGCAGCAGTCGATAATCTGTCGCTGGTGGCAGCTCTGTCGTCAGCAGTCGATAATCCGTCGCTGGTGGCAGCAGTCGATAATCTGTCGCTGGTGGCAGCAGTCGAGAATCTGTCGCTGGTGGCAGCTCTGTCGTCACCAGTCGAGAATCTGTCGCTGGTGGCAGCAGTCGATAATCTGTCGCTGGTGGCAGCTCTGCCGTCAGCAGTCGAGAATCTGTATCCTTTTATCTAGATGTTGATTTTTCATATATTTCTCCATTTCTATTTCAAGAAGTAAACATTAAAATACATGCAGTCATGTAGGAACATTTTGTGTAAGATAAATCTCAAACTAAGGTTGTTCAACAATTTTCTAAGACATCTGGAACGTGATATTTTAGCAATTCAGGCGCGGATCGAGGGGGCGCTAGGCTCTCCCCCCCGCCCCCGCCCCTGCCTGAGCCTCGAGTTGCGCCAGTCAAGCGCGCCCGCGCAACTTTTTGGTTTCGATCACGCTCCACCCCCCCCCCCCCCCCTCCCCCGGTCAACAACATTTTGCTAACGGCGACCACTATGTGCCCCCCCTGACCGAAATCCTGGATTAGCCTTAACCCGCCATTGATGGGGGGAGGGGGGCGTTTAACGCCCCCTGATTGTTTTGCATAATAGCTCAAAAATGAATAGCGATATCAACATGAAACTTGGAAAATTTGGAATTTGGAATTCGGAAAATTTTGGGTTTTGACCCCAAAAAATAAACAAAAACTTTTTTTTTGGGTGGAAAATGCTCACAAAATCGATTTTTTCAAAGATATTCAGAAAGCCGGAATACATGTGAGAGAACCACATATGGGAAACTACCATACCAAATTTCAGATTGATATCACCATTTTTGACTAACGTGTAGCATCTAAAGTATGGGTAGCTCATGACGTGATTAAAAAAAAAAGTTGTTTGCCCTTTTTTGCCCAGTCACCAGATACAGACAAATAAATTGCACCACTGTATTTCTGAGACAAAGCTGGCCTAGAAACATGCTTTTTTATTTACATTTATCAATACAAAATTTGACCTGTGACCTGAACTTGACCTGAACTTGACATTAACTTCACGTAAATGAAGTCAGGTGGTAACATGACTATCACTATCGAATTATACGTGGAAAATAACATAAAACATGTGTTGCATGACTTTCGTAGATATTGTAAGCATAGTGACCTTTTGTGACCTGACCTTGACCTTGACCAACAATCTCACTTTAGGTCATGCGGAATGTGTATCATACCTTTGGCAGCACTTTGGGTGATCATGGTCGTAATCGAAGGCTTTGGATGGAAAATATGGCCTATAAGCTCAAATACGTCGATGTTGACCCTTGACCTGACCGTGACCTGACATTTGACCTCCCTTTGACATTTTTGAGTATGCTTTAGATTCATCTCCTTGAGAGTTTTCGATTGCCGTCTTGTGCGTCTCGCTGCGATCATTGGTTCGGAAGATAACCAGGCGGGGGGAGGGGGGGGGGGGGGCGTTTAACGCTCCCCCGCCCAGTCAATGGCGTTCGGCTGAGACCCCAGTCAGTGTCCAAAATATTCGTTGGCCGAATGTGGCCGAATTGGGTACATGCTGAACAAAATTATCTACTAGTATTTTATTTACCGTATTAATTTGAACTGATGCCCGCTGAACCATCGCCCCTCCCCTCCCCACTTGTTCGCCAGACGTCAGCGGAACGAATACTGGCTTGTGATTGGCTGTTGATAAGCGGTTGCGGTAACATTGTTTCATTACATTAGCTGAACATATTGGTTCGGAGAAAAAAGAAAAGCCGTGATCCGAGTCCATGGAATTGCAACGAATGTCTACAATATTTGGTCGTGTACCGATTGCACAAATAGTGTTTCAGTGTCTGTTTTGGTGCCTGGACTCGCCCTGCTCATCGCGGCCGTCGAACAGACACCTGACGCCCCATGTCAGAGGTCATGCCCGGGGGCGAAATGGCCAGTCTGCGCTGTGTTGGAGACGCGCACTGGCCGTTAGTCTGATTCTGGTGAGCGAGGCGGAGACCTGGCAGCGATAGTGTGCTGCATTTCGTTTTTTTTCGTTGGTGATTGCGGACAGAAACTCGGATGTGCGTTTGTTTGGTGAGTGATGGCTTGGTGGTGGTGCAGGGGTGGCCCGATGTTTCGGGTTTTGCGGTGGTGATTGACAGACGGAAGTTAGAATAGGTGCGTTTGGCGTGAGTGATGGGCTATTGGTGGTGCGGTGCGACGCTGGCTTGGTGTTTTTATTTTGTGGTGATGGTGTCAGACAGGCTTAGAAAGTGCGTTTGGTGTGATGTGATACGTGGTGGACGATTTTCGACTTGTGGTGGACGCTAACCTGCTGAAGATTGCGGAAAGCACGGAATGTACACGTCAGCGCTGCGGACGCCATTCGAAGGAGAGGAGCGCACTCGTCGGATCCGTTCCCAGGTCAGTCCGTCTCTGGACTAATTTTCGCCCGTAGACATTGCAGTGATAGCCATAGGTTTTGGAATGGTGTTAGGAATAGTGTTGGTGTTGGTCAGTGCTGCGGATGTCCGTCAAGTTAGCGTCGTATTCGTAGTCGTTTTCAGCGTCGAGTTCCGATTTACCCCCCCCCCCCCCCAACTAAGCATATCTCGTCGAGTTATGCACGAATATGCAATCCGTGTTGCCCTAGCGCGCACGGTTTGACCTCCAGAGGTCATCGAAATGTCACCACACGGAGCACACTCTAGTTTTTTTTCTCGTTTACCGTCCGATTTGCTCGCAAAGGGTCTCAAATGAATGCCCGTGAAGTCATCGTCATCGTCATCACACAACTCCAGCGTCAACTTTTTATTTTCCCCAAACTTCGTGTATAGGTCAATCAGACCATGCTGATTCCAAAAATCAAGTCTATTTTGCAATATCGATTGACCTAGGTCAAATTTGAGGTCAAACGAAGGGAAACACGCTGGAGCCTAAAGTTACCGTCCGATTTGCTTTAAAATGGTCTCAAACGGTTCCTTGGGTCAAAATCTAGAGTGAGCGAGACTTTCAGGTCCTGACATTTAAGGTCAAATTTCAGGTCAAAAGACAGGGAGCAGCGTTAACGGTTGATTTCCCCCAAACTTCGTGAGTAGGTCAATCAGACTATGCTGATTCCAAAAATCAAGTCCATTTTGCGATAGCGATTGCCCTTCTAGGTCAAATTTGAGGTCAAACGAAGGGGAACGCGCTGCAGCCTAAAGTTACCGTCCGATTTGCTTTTAAAATGGTCTCAAGCGATTCCTTGGGTCAATCTAGCGTGAGCGAGACTTTCAGGTCCTGACCTTTAAAGTCAAATTTCAGGTCAAAGGACATGGATATGGACAATTTTGTTTTCATCCACAGGTTAATATTAGCATTAGTAATATCGGTGTTAGGGTTATAGTTATCAAATATATCTTGATTTAGGGAGTGGACAATTCACAGTAAAACTTAGGGAAAGAGTGGAACATATTACCCACAGGGTGTCGTTTTCCACCCAAATTTAGCAATCCTAGGACACTGTCCCTGTCCCTTGACCTGAAATTTGACCTTAAAGGTCAGGACCTGAAAGTCTCGCTCACGCTAGATTTTGACCCAAGGAATCGTTAGAGACCATTGTGAAGCAAATCGGATGATAACTTTAGGCTCCAGCGCGTTCCCCTTCGTTTGACCTCAAATTTGACCTAGGTCAATCGCTATCGCAAAATGGACTTGATTTGTAGAATCAGCATGGTCTGATTGACCTTACATGAAGTTTTGGGGAAATCAACCGTTAACGCTGCTCCCTGTCCCTTGACCTGCAATTTGACCTTAAAGGTCAGGACCTGAAAGTCTCGCTCACGCTATATTTTTACCCAAGAAACCGTTTGAGACCATTTTTAAACAAATCGGACGGTAACTTTAGGCTCCAGCACGTTCCCTTCTAAATACAATTTTGACGCTGGAGTTGTGTGATGACGATGACGCTAACTTCACGGACATCTCAAATGACTCGTCACGCCAGCTTGCGTCACGGTCAATCAATTTGCATACAGAGGTCAAAGGTCAAGGTCACGGAGACGAATACGATATTTTGAAGCCTGGGTTCCCTCTAGTTTTTGTTTTGTTCTTGTTTACCGTCCGATTTGCTTGCAAAGGGCCTTAAATGACTCGTTATCACGCCAGCTTGCGTGACGGTCAAGAAATTTGCATCCAAAGGTCAAAGATCAAGGCCACGGAGACTAATACGATATTTTTAAGCCTGGGTACCCTCTAGGGTTTTTCGTTTACCGTCCGATTTGCTCGCAAAGGGCCTCAAATGACTCGTCACGCCAGCTTGCGTCACGGGCAAGCAATTTGCATCCAGAGGTGAAAGGTCAAGGTCACTGAGCGAATACGATATTTTTCAACCTGGGTAGTGGGTACCCTGTAGTTTTTTTTCGTTTTCCGTCCAATTTCCTTGCAAATGGCCTCAATGACTCGTCACGCCAGCTCGCGTTACGGTCAAGGAATTTGCATCCAGAGGTCAAAGGTCGGACGGTAAACGAAATAAAAACTAGGGGGGGGGGGGGGGGTGAGCCCCCCCCCAAAAAAAAGAGACAAAAAAGAAATAATAAATCGACACCTATGATTGCATCAGATGCGCCGTTTTGTCTATCATTGAAAGAAAGGGATACACACAACTTCAAATTCGATCACTCGAGAGAAAAAACTTCTGTTTTCATGAAGTTTTCTCCTAAGGTCATTGTTTTTCACGGTCAGTGCAGGAAACGCGCTGGGGAGGGAGCATACTTGTATTGAATGCCCCCCTCCCCCCAGATTCCTATAGGGAAGGGGGCATTTACCCCTGATGCCCCCCCCCCCCTCCCCGCCAGTGTCGGCGCCACTGTTTTACCAAAACGACTGAAATCGGCCAAAAATAACACATTTCATCATCGTAAAAGAAAATGTAATGAATAGATGCAACAAGTTTGTTTTAAATCAGTTTTTAACGCAAAAAAGTCACGAGTTTTGGCCTTGTGTCGGACGGCGCCTCAAACCAAAGTTTTGGACGAGCCTCCGACCGACCAACGGCTTTCAGAATGGCCGAGAATCTCAGAATCTCAAACTAGCACAGTGCTCTCTCGGGCCTGACGATGGCCCTCGTAGATAAGCCTAGGGAATTATCAGGTATTGTAAAGGCCCTCTCAGACTCCTTATCTCAGGCCTCGCAAGGACCCTCTCAGACTAGCATATAAGTAAAGCCTTTCCACACCTGGTAAGGGGCCTCTCAGACCGGACGGTGGCCCTCTCAGGTCGATCAATGATCCTCTGAAAGAAGCGGATGTTCATTGTTCCTCTCTTACCCACTTAACCCGGCATTGGCTGTGGTCTCAGCCGAACGCCATTGGCTGGGGTGGGGGGGGGGGGCGTTTTTCGCCCCCTGGTTATCTTCCGAACCAATAACCGCAGCGAGACGCGCAAGGCGGCAATCGAAAGCTCTCAATCAGACGCATCCAACCCATACTCGAAATTTGCCAAATAAGCTCACATGTCTGGTCACAGTCAGGTAAAATGCCAAAATTGTAATATTTGAGTTTTTGGGCCAAACTTTCCATCCAAAGACTTAGATTGAGACAATTATCGCACAAAGTGCTCTCAACGGTATAATACATATCCTGCATAATTAAAAGTGAAATTGTAAGCAAAGTTCAAGGTCAAGATCAGGTCACAAAAGGTCACTATTGGCAAGAGGTATACGAAAGTCATGCAACACATGTTGTATGGGTTATTATACACGAATATTTCGATAGTAGCAGCCATTTTCACAATCTGACACCATATAAGGTCAAGGTCAGGTCACATAAGGTAAAAATTTGAAATTGATAAATTTAAATAAAAAAGGCATGATACTAGACCAGTTGTCTTATGTTTGGGTCAATTTTTTTCTTCTCACAAATCCGCGATAGCCATTTTGAAACCCTTGCATTTGCTATCTTTTGACGTTTTTTATTGCATTTTGCTCAAAATATATCATTTGCACGGCCTTCTAAAGTTTAGCTGATTTTGTGTCAAACTCATGTGTAGTGACGTCACTAAATTCTGTATGTCTAGAAAATGTTCGACGAAATTGCTTCATTTTTTGCACAGAAGACATAAAATTTATGTAGGAGAAGGTACCTGAAGTTTCACGTCCATAGCGCTATTGGTTTCTGAGCTATTGCGAAAGCTACGCCAGTGGCCAGAAAACGGGGGGGGGGGAGAAGAGCACCTTTGGGGGGGGGGGGGGGGGGGGGCGAAACTCAACATGGGGGGGTCCGAGGTCCACCTCCAAAAGTATATAAATCGACACCTATGCCTGCACCGATATATATCAAGACTATCTAAGGGCGGAAAGTATTGGGGGGGGGGGGGGGGGGCGAGAGCATCATTGGGGGGGGGGGGAACTCAACATGGGGGCGCGAGGCCCCCCAAAAAGGTATATAAATCGACACCTATGATTGCATCAGGTGCGCCGTGTGTCTATCATTGAAAGAAAGGGATACACAAAACTTCAAATTCGATCACTCGAGAGGAAAAACTTCTGTTTTCATGAAGTTTTCTCCTAAGGTCATTGTTTTTCACGTTCAGTGCAGGAAACGCGCTGGGGAGGGGGCATACTTGTATTGAATGCCCCCCCCCCCCCCAGATTCCTGTAGGGGGAGGGGGCATTTGCCCCTGATGCCCCCACCCCTCCCCACCCTGGATCCGCCAGTGTCAGCACCGCGGTTTTACCAAAACGACTGAAATCGGCCAAAAATAACACATTTCATGATTGTAAAAGAAAATGTAATGAATAGGTACAACAAGTTTGTTTTAAATCAGTTTTTAACGCAAAAACAAAGTCACGCGAGTTTTGGCCTTGTGTCGGCAGTCGGACGGCGCCTCAAACCAAAGTTTTGGACGAGCCTCCGACCGAACAACGGCTTTCAGAATGGCCGAGAATCTCAGAATCTCCAACTGGCACAGTGCCCTCTCGGGCCTGACGATGGCCCTCGTAGATAAGCCTAGGGAATTATCAGGTATTGTAAAGGCTCTCTCAGACTCCTTATCTCAGGCCTCGCAAGGACCCTCTCAGACTAGCATATAAGTAAAGCCTTTCCACACCTGGTAAGGGGCCTCTCAGACCGGACGGTGGCCCTCTCAGGTCGGTCGATGATCCTTTCAAAGAAGCGGATGTTCATTGTTCCTCTTGTACCGACTTAAAGCTCTCAGGCCGGAAAAGCGCCATTTTAGATCGATTGAGGGTCCTCTCAAAGTGGTAAACGGCCATCTCAGGTCGCCATGGGTCCTCCCAGGCTTGGCAAAGGTTCTACGCTTCGGCGTAAATAATTGTTTTCGTTGTGTCAGAACAGCAAAGAAGCTGCTTTAGAGGGGCCAAAGCCCAAAGTCACACAATTCTTTTTTTTAATCATCGGATTTCGCTTTTTCATGCATGAAAATAGGTGATTTAAAACAAACTTCCCTTCGTAAAAATTGCGTAGATTTGCATTTAAATTAGGAAATACGACATTTTTGGCCGACTTCAGGCATGTGGGAGGCTGGCCTTCGGGCTCCTTGGATACGCCAGTGACCAGAAAACATTGGGGGAGAGCACCTTTGGGGGCCGAACTCAACATCGGCGGCCCCCCTCCCCAAAAAGTATATAAATCGACACCTATGAATGAGTGCTATAGCAGCATGCTTGGTATAATTTCAATAGTTGAAGAACTCTACAATCCATGCTAAGTACCTTTTTGGAAATATATCATAGAAGGGGTGGCTACTAGCTACTAGCTTGCTGGGCAATAGCGAAGAAGATTCGCGAAAATAAGTGTCAACGAACATTCGCGAAAATATGTTCCCGCTCCAGGGGCAGATCCAGGGGGACACGGGGCCATGGATCCAAGGGCTACGCCCCCCCCCCCCAAGGTCCTGAAAACGTGATTTGCCTCCCAAACGGCCGGACGTACAGTGGTGAATGGCGACACGGCCCGCTCTACCCCCCCCCCCGCTCAACAACTTCTCGCTAACGGTCTGCTACCCCCCCCCCCCCCCACCCCGTAGAACAACTTTTGCTTTTAGTGCGACTGTGACTGCGTCCTCCCTGTAAAACAAATATGTGACGACGCCTCTGCGCAAACCAAACCCTCAAAAGGCCAAGACGAGTTCCTCACGAGCGTCACAGACGTTACACGCGCTCTAAACTCGACTGAAATATAAGTTCGCTCATATATTTGTGTGTGTATTGGGGTATTAGGGCGCGAGGACTGCTTGGGTCAATTTGCGCCCATAACATAATCGCTCATATCTCTTTTTTTTCAAAACAAATACCGTCTTAATTGCAAATTTCTTAAAATTTAATTCTTACTACTTCGACGCTGTAGCCCTGCAAAATATGGCCTACATGCAAACCAGGGGCGGATACAGGGGCGGCGGGGGGGGGGGGGCGGCCGCCCCCTGCGGGCGAATACAGGGAGGGGCGGCTGCCGCCCCCTCCGCGCCCCCATCCGCGCCGAAGGCACGGAAAGGCCTCGTAAGCAGACCAATTTTCGCGCCTTCGGCGCGGAAATAGACATGCTTACGGGGTTTGATATCTGACATTTACTGCACTCAGACCAGGAGCCGCCCTCAGGCTAGGTGCCGCCCCTGGCCAGGTGCCGCCTTCAGGTCATGTGCCGCCCTCAGGTCATGTGCCGTCCTCAGGTCATGTGCCGTCCTCAGGTCATGTGCCGCCCTCAGGTCAGATGCCGCCCCTGGTCAGGTGCCACCTTCAAGCCAGGTGCCGCCCTCAGGCCAAGTCCCGTCCTCAGGTCACGTACCGCGTTCTGGCGGGGCACCGCCCTCAGGTCAGATGCCGCCCTCATACCAGTGGCCGTCCCCTGGTCATGTGCCTCCCCCTGTGCCGCAACCTACCCATGTGCCGCCCTACGGCCAAGGTGACGGCGCCCCTCCGGCCAGTGAGGACACCCCCAGTGACGGCGCCAGTGATCTCCCAGCCAGTGACGGCGCTGTTGCGGCCAGTGACGGCATCCCGTCATAGACTGCGCCCCTCTGACCAGTGACTCTCTCCGGCCCGTGACGGCGCCCAACCGGCAAATGACAGCGCCCCTCCGCGGCCAGTGACTGCACCCCTCCAACCAATGACGGCGCCCCTCTGGCCAGTGACGGCGCCCCTCTGACCAGTGACGGCCCCTCTGGCCAGTGACGGCGCCCCTCCGGAAATGACGGCGATCCTCCGGCCAGTGACTGCGCCCCTCCAACCAATGACAGCGCCCGCTGTTCAGTGACGGCGCCCATCTGGCCAGTGACGGCGCCCCTCCGACTAATGACGGCGCCCCTCTGGCCAGTGACAGCGCCCCTTCGGCTAGTGACGGCGCCCATCTGGCCAGTGATGGCACTCCTCCGGCCAATGGGGGGCGGCGGGGGGCGGCGGCCGCCCCCCGCCACCCCTCTGTATCGGCCCCTGTGACATACAAATAAACGATGATAAACATACAAATAAACGATTGATAACGATGATAACGACAAATAAACGATGATTGATGTGCAGCGCCGGCTGCACCGCTGTTCTTTCCTCGAAAACTTTAGTGGGTGGGGTTAATAAGTTTGTTGAGTTTCACAAATCCGTAGTTGCCCCTCCGAGAGGCTAATCATAATATCATAATCTTTAAAGTTCATAATCTGATGAAAATATACCAAAAATCATCATTATTATGTACGTTATACTTACATGGTGTAGATGAACGACTGACTGTTGGAATGTCTGACGAACCTTATACATTTTGACCCGGGATACGGCTAGAGAAAACAGTGAAAACCCTGGGAATGAGCACATTATGGGAAAATATGTTTTTTGAAACATATTTTCCCATAATTCCAATAATTTAAAACACTTACAAAGTGCTTTGAAATCGATTTAGAAAACGTTCCATTTCCCATTGCTTCAACAAAAACATGCCCCGGGTGCCCTCTTACATACGTCACAGACGTCTTGCCAGATCTAGTAGGAACTAAACTTCGACCCCCCCTGGGTATGTTTATATGGAAAATGTTATAAATTTACAATATATTTTTTATCTCGTCTGTCGATTTCAACTGCTTCAACTTGGACTTTCTGCCGGCAAAAGGGCGTGTTTGCCACTTGCCGTTTTAAACCGGTTTTTACTGGCAAAAAGTGGCAAAAACTAAACTGCCTGCTTTGTTCATAAAATGGTTTGTAAAAGAAGTGAATATTCCTATATCATTGAACCATTTTAAATGCAGTGGCATTTGTAATGCTGTTGTGAACCTGCATTAAAGATTGTCTTAGCCCAGCAGCACAACTTCTTTTCACTGGCTTATAGGTATATGACACGGAGTGCTGCTTGACCTGAACTGAGATGATGGGGACAAATATATATTTAGAACTGTGGAAGGTCATACTGGACAGTATGGAAAGGCAATGAAACTATACAATTAATACAGGCTTTGAGTTTCTTTTTGGAGAGTGACACTTTTAAAGAATGTAGTATCTGTACATTGAGCACCTTGTCAGCCTGCGGCAGCACTGATGGCTTAGGTCAAGTGACCATGCTGGTTGAGCAAGCGATTTGTCGTTCATTGGTGTGGGGTTAAAGGGACTATCCCACCTTAACATTATATTTGAGTTGAGATAGCCATTTTGATGGTTTGGCATTGAAATTAAGTATGGTAGCAGTTAAAACAACCACAATGATATAATCAAAAAGATATTAGAGTTTGATTTTGACATCTTTTGGAAAAACGGCGTCGCGCAGCGCCGCTGTTTTTTGCATACCTGTTCGGAAATCAACTACCCACATTATGCGCAATTCTTGACCTCGGGTCATCTCAGGTCAGGTCACCAGACCAGGACCAGGTGACCCGCCTCCAAAAAGGTTGCGGTCGTACCACAGCCACAATTTTTGGCCGATCGGTTTCAAACTTTCAGGATTTCATAAGGTCATGGGTACCTACAATTTGTTTATCTCGGATGTCTGATATCAGTGACCTAAGGTCGGGTCAATTTCGTGACCTCCCCCATTATAAGTCAATGGGGAAATATTGAAATGCTTCCTATTCCGAGGATACGCATGATATCAGTCCAATTTCTTGTGTATCATGTTATCATAGGTCATTATTGATGATCCAGGTGCAATGTTCGTTCAGTGACTCCTACAGGGTTAGCTGAGGTCATCTGAGGTCACCAACACTGTTTTTGTCAATAACTTTCGACAGAAGGAAGATAGATAAGTGAAACCGGTCCTAATGTGTTTGTCTCGTCTAGAAACGTCTCCCAATATGCAACATGACCTACTTGGGTCACCACTTGACCTTGACCTGAGGTCAAATGTATAAGTTGACCCTAACTGGCCAACATGAATATGATTAGATGCGCCTTGACGAGCAAACACGATGGCGTCAAAATAATTGCCTTATCTTTATTAGGTAAACAAAATGTTTGCGAAAAACTGTTTTGCCAAAAACAGTTTGTTTACCTTTGATGACCTCTGGAGCTTAAACTATTGACCTGAGGTTAAACTTGGGAACACCTAGGCGATTGCATATTTCAAGAGCTTTTGATTGTTTTTTTCTCTCGTTTGTCCTAGCTATCATAGTTCCCGAGATTTTTGGTGTTTCTTTGCGAAGTCCTAAAACTCGAAAATCTCAACTTTAATGACCTCTGGCGACCTCAATGTTGACCTGAACAAAAAAAGACCGAGAGGCCTTCGATAGAGCTTGTCTTGAGCTATCTAACGCCGTTTTCCGCTTGTCGCTACGTTGCATGGTTTTCGAGATCTTAAAGGAAATAGTTCACCTTCAACATGGGATTTTGAACTGAAATAGCAGTTTTGTAGCCCGTGTTGAGAAATCCTTATCTGCAACTTTTCTTGGCTGAAAAGACTCTCCAGCCGAAGATATTTGACTTTTTGGCGAAGGAATGCGGCGCATATATGATATACCGTACCGTCTGAGAGTGCCAGCACTGGTCTGAGCATGCGCAGACTAATAACGCACACAATAACATTAATAATTTACGACCTTCTGTCCTGAATTGGCGCGATGTAAGACCATTTTTGAAAATAAAAAAAGAAACTGTATTAAAAAATATAGTAAAATCGTGTTCTGAAAAATTTCCGAAGGTGAACTATTTCCTTTAAGGGGGGACCCCCCCCCCCCCTCCAGGGCGTGGAATTATCAGAGGCCCTCCAGGGCGCGTGTTAAAGAACAGGGATGTCAACAGTTATGATGGGAAGATAGCAGAGAAATTGGGTTGAGTAGCTGGGTTGAGAGTAGGCAACTTGCATTAACATGGTAATTGATGGGTCCACTCCCATTTAAAGACATACATTGTGAAAAATGCTTTCATTTTCAATGTAACTTGGAAAGAAACCAAACAAAGCCTACTTAAATAGGTGAGCTATGCACTAGAATGCTTAAATTGATCTGGTACGAAACAAAACTATCAGATTTGGATCATTGGAGTTTTTGCCACTTTTTCGATTTTTGCCACTAGGGGTTTTTGCCAGCCGGTTTTAACCGATAAAAATCAGTGGCAAAAAACACCTTTTGCCAGCCACTGCCAACCCTGATTTCAAGTAATAACTCCATTTTTGTGGAAAAAGGTGAATATTTTCCTTAAGTACAAAGAAAGGACTCAGGATATAGGGTTAAAAATTACATGTAATTTCGGATCAGATTAAATTAAGTTTCGTATACTTTGGAACGAATTCAGAAGAAAAAAAATCAAGAAAGTCTGCTTTCTTGGGGGAACGTCCCCCCTGAGCACGGG
The DNA here is from genome assembly GCA_036785665.1 of Chirona hameri. Taxonomy (NCBI): domain Eukaryota; kingdom Metazoa; phylum Arthropoda; class Thecostraca; order Balanomorpha; family Balanidae; genus Chirona; species Chirona hameri. The sequence continues at coordinate 147,286 of JAXIVJ010000234.1, read as the reverse complement.
CGGAGCTTCCCATTCAAATGGTGTGGCGGAGGAGGGGGGGGGGGGGGGGGGGGGGGGGCTGGGGCTGCCCTGTCCCACCAATGATGTATTTTGCCCCACTAACTTTGTTTTTGCTCCACCAACTTTGCCAGATTTATGTTTCCTGGTATTACAATGATTCATTGTTCACCTCACCCAAACAAAACATGAAATACCCGACATACCTAGACACGGTCCGCCCCGCTCACTGACGTCGTCTAACCTTGAGTATAGTGCGACCGCTGCCACCGGCCGCAGGCCATCTCAGTCAGGAGCGAATAGCGAGCGCCGAAGCGACTCGAACCCGGGCTGCCACTACCGGGTGAGGCAGAAGCCGAGCGCTCTCCATACTGAGCTACAGGTGGAATGTGTGCTGTTGATATCTGTACGGCCTGCGGTGGAAAATTGCAAGATGCAAATCACAGCGTACGTTCTTATTCGGTGCTGCAATTCGATTCTGATAGTCCTGATTTTTTCAGTTTTTTTTTATCACAAGGTTTCAGTAAAAACAGTGCATTTATTGAATGATAAAGACAACCGGTAACAATGCATCGTTGATACAAAATCCCTACTCAAATAGCAGTTTACACCACTTGGCCCGATTTTCCCGAAATGGGAACACAGCGAAACGACTTGAGCGCCGCTAACATCGCACCAACTGACCTAACAGCACCGTCCGTACACTATACATTACACATCAGCAGCGCATGATCACACGATAATACACATCAACACATTCCACATCAGCAGCGCACCATCACACGGTAATACACACCATACCATCACATCGCCGCGCCGCGAGACCCCGCCGGGCAGCGCGACACCGCCGCATGACTAGTTACTGTGGCGCTATCCGCGCTCCCAAAAGGCTAAATGGTGCACCGGCTCCACTGATATCGCGCTCTCGCCCCGGCTGGCATCTCGCCCCGTTCCCGGTGGCTTCCGGGGCAGACAGCGACTCTGAGAGCGGCATTGCTGGCTGTGAGATTGCACAGCGGCACGACAGTGGCGCCACCTATAACCCCGCGGCAATCGATACAACCAGACAAGGCTGGCTAAAGCTATTATGGGACAAACAAGCAGGAAGCGTGAGGTGACCTGGCTTCATGCCCCATAAACCGGTTAGAAGCGTAAATAATCTGAGCCTTCATACTGAACTGGACATTTTCAGCAGACCTGTGTCTCTAGGCTAGAGGTTTTCAGCAGACCTGCGTCTCTAGACTGGAGGTGTTCAGCAGATCGGAGTCTCGAGACTGGCGGCGATGTTTGAAAGACGACTGGAGAAGAACAGCTGCTGGCAGGCCGGATTGCTGTCCAGCGCCTGCGTGATGGCCTCACCGTACTTGGTGATGTAGATGTAGAGCTCCTTGAGCGCGGCGGTGGCGTCAAACTGGCCGGCGTGATGTCGGGACAGCTGCTGCAGGAACACACCCAGGTCCTGGTCACTGACCGGCGCCCGGCCCCGCACCGACTCGAAATAGTCACCCACCAGGCACTGCCACCGGCCGATGTCCTTGGCGAACACGAGCTTATGCGACGGAGAGTTTTTGGAGATGGTGTGCGGCGTGGGCAGACACGCCTCCACAAGGCTCTGAGATATCACGGTCAGACTGGACTCAACTGCAGGCGACTTGTCCAGGTCGAATATCAGCTCGGGCCGGCGGATCAGGTTGGCCCACATGCGCAGCGGCAAACTGAAACACAAACACCAAATAAATTACAGCCTGCCCTGGCACGACAATGTAGTCACTATATGGTAGCTTTAGTACAGTGATTCGCAAATAGGAGGCAATTACCCCACTTGGGGTAATCAATACCTTCATGCGGGGGAAATGGCTCTTCGACTAGAGCAACAGCACACATGTCTACTTATATTCCTGTCCCTAGATGGCGTTAGTAGTAAACGCCTGAAGTTATGCTGTACCGCATAGCTTGAAGCCGAGAACGGTGGTCTGCGCCAAGATATGTCTGCGCAATGGGGGAGAGTCGGTAACCAATCATTCTAGGCATCATAAGGGGGTACCGTACCCTTGCCGTTCAGACTACTGCTATTCGATATAACGTCAGGTGCTCCATTGTCCATAGAGAAGCGGGTTTCGTTCTGCTGCGTAATTGGACTCCTACCTCCTACCGTGAGTTATTGCATATCGGCCATTACTTTCAGATTTAACGCGATTTTCTCTCAAAACGCAACTCGACATCAGAAAACCTCCAGCATCTGGACCCAACATTTCCACAACTTGCACGGTACAATCGCACACCAAAAGTTTCAATATTCCTCTGCTTGGCCCGCTGGTTGCGTGTAGCGACCCTCGGCGTCCGTGCGCTCTGAGGCGCAGCCGGGGGGGGGGGGGGGGGGGCGGGGGGCGGGCGGGCGGGCGGGGCGGGGCGGGCAAGGGGGCAATCCCTCCTCCTTACGGATCACAGGAGGTCCCGCCGAGATTGGCCCAGATACCATTTGCATTAGCTAAATGGCTTTCAAAAAGTCACAGAGGAGCCCTCAAACCAGGCAAGGGTCACTGGTACATGTCAAGGGCTCTCAGAGACACTGATGGGCTTTCGAAGCCGACCCAGGGAGCCTCTTGGGCATGCCCAGGAGTCCATTGAGCCCACCGAGGGACCCAAAAACTGTCCAGGGGCCTCTCGAGCATGTCCAGGGGCCCATTGAGCCCACTTAAGGGCGCAAAAACATGCCCAGGGACCTTTCGAGCATGCCCTGGAGCCCATTGAGCCCACTCAGGGGCCATACAAACCTGCCCAGGGACCTCTAGAGCATGTCCACTTGTCCAGGGGTCCATTGAGCCCACCCACGGCCCAACAAACCTGCCCAGTGGCCTCTCCAGCTTGTCCAGGGGCCCATTGAGTATGTTCAGGGGCCTCTTGAGCCTCGCCAGGGGCCCAATATAGTCTGTTTTGGGGCTTCTTGAAACTGCCCAGGGGCACATTATAGTTTTCCCAGAGGCCCATCAAGTCTGTTCAGACTTCAGGGGCCTCTCGAACCTGCCCAGGGGCCATTAGAGCCTGCCCGGAGGCCTCTCGAGATTGCCCAGGGGCCCATTGAGTCTGTTCAAGGGCCTCTTGAACCTGCCTGGGGGTCATTAGAGTCTGTTCAGGGGCCTCTCGAGCTTTCCAGTGGTCCATTGATCCTGTTCAGGGTCCATTAGAGTCTGCTCAGGGGTCTCTCGGCTTGCCAAGGAGCCATTGAGTCTGTGCAGGGCCCTCCCGAGCTTATCCAGAGGGCCATTGAGTCTGTGAACGGGGCCCCCAAGGCTGCCCAGGGGTTGCTAGCCGTCGCCTGGAGCGCCTGCTATAGCTGGAGCGCCTGCTAGCCGTGGTCGGCGCGGTCATAATGAGCGGTAATATGCTGTACTCTGACCCACCTGGTGCAATGTTTTCTTGAGTTTAAAAAATAGTAATTTGATAAGTCTGATGCGTTTTTGAATTCGGGGGGGGGGGGGGGGTAGTACAAAACAATACAACAATTTTCCTCTCAGGAGAGTATGTGCTGCATTATTTGTCAGCCAGGGGCGTTGCCGACGGAAGGGTCGGGGGAGAGGTCTGGGCAAACTCCCCCCACTTTTAGAAGGCGGGGGAGGGAGGGTTTACCCCCCCCCCCCACACACACACACACACTTTTTGCGGGAAAAATTAACAATTTATCGTAAAAATTGCCTTTGCAGTGCAGTCAAAATCCAGCTGTCAAACCCTGGAAAATTTCGCGCCGCTTCGCGGCATGACACAAGTTTCGCAATTGCTTATACAAATTTGGAAAATGGGAAAAATAATTTAATTAAGTGTCTGGCAGAGGCTCTCCTAGACGTTAATTGCTGGCCCCAGGGCCCATTCCCTTTATAAAATATTCACTTTTAAGTTTCAAGCCGGCTACATGTTTAGCTAGTTTGCCGAGTTCCGAAAAAGGCGACGCGAACGCAAAGACGAGGAGATCGGCACCCGGAGCTTCTCCAGCGGTGCACAATTTGCTGGACCGAAGAGCTAATAGTAGAAACAGGCCAGGACCATCTCCCCAAAGCCATCTCACCTCACGGTCTGGTTCCAATATTAACATTTCGTTTTCCAGGACCTAATTTTTTTTTCTCACGCCGCTTCGCGGCGTCACATCGGTAGTCATCGTCATAACGAAGCCATAGTCATCGTCATCGGTTCGTCGTAATGCTGAATTGAATTAATAGCATTTTTAGCTTATTATCATCTACAAGGCCTATATTTCTGGGTTTTATCAGGCAAAACCGTAAAAATTTCGCGCCGCTTCGCGCCGCTAACTAACAAGTACATACCTACCTACTATGGCACGAAAATCCACATAAAAAAGGCTGCAAAGGCTTAAATACACGTATCAAAAGTGGGGGTATACTTTTTCGGCATTTCAGCCGCCCCCACACTCAAAAGCCGACCCCACCGGTTGTCAACTAAGATAGGATTTCTCTCCTGTACGTAACAATACAAATTAGTAATGCGCTCAGTACAATACATACGGAGGGTCCTGGTCCAATCCAGCTCATCAAAAGTAGACGAAGAAAAATTGTTAAAAAGGGGCCTCACAAAATAAAGTGGCCGAAATCCTTAGTTTTTCGTATCCAGGGGTATTTTTGGGGGGTGGGGGGCCTCTCCCAGGAGCTTGCCCCCTTCTGAAGGTCTGGCTGCGCCCCTGCGTGCGCTCACCAGTTGGCCTTCCATGCGTGCAGTATATCTGGCTGATCCATGCCTTCGCGCTCGGCCTGCTCGTCCAGCACGTCAAACAGCCACTTGACCACGGCCGGCGGCTCCGTGTCCGCGTCCAGCAGCGTCGACGTGATCGTGTCGATGAACGGCTGCAGCATCGCTGTCGGACACAGGCGAGACGACGTTAGAAACGGCAGCGGCAGCATTAGTTAAAAGGCACCTATAATTATTTGGAAGGTATCCAAGGACAGATCGTAATGGGCAGCCGTAACACATTTGGCAAGTTTTTCATTCACATTTTTATTACGTCCCAGGACTCAGAGTGATACAGATATAATACAAATATCACGAACCGGTTAAAAATAAGGAAATCAGCGATGACATGGGCAGTTTTCACGAGCAGGTTGCACCGTGGCCCTTTGTTAGCGCAAAGGGCCACAGCGCCAGTTCAGCGCCAAAGGCGCGCCAATTCTCATTTCATTTGTCGTGCATTTAGCTCACCTTTGGTGGCCAGTAGCCGGGTGAGGAACACCTCTGGCACGGCCCTGGTGGTCGGTCGTCTCCTGACTCACCTTTGGTGGCCAGTAGCCGGGTGAGGAACACCTCTGGCACGGCCCTGGTGGTCGCCTCCTGACTCACCTTTGGTGGCCAGTAGCCGGGTGAGGAACACCTCTGGCACGGCCCTGGTGGTCGTCTCCTGACTCACCTTTGGTGGCCAGTAGCCGGGTGAGGAACACCTCTGGCACGGCCCTGGTGGTCGTCTCCTGACTCACCTTTGGTGGCCAGTAGCCGGGTGAGGAACACCTCTGGCACGGCCCTGGCGGTCGTCTCCTGACTCACCTTTGGTGGCCAGTAGCCGGGTGAGGAACACCTCTGGCACGGCCCTGGTGGTCGTCTCCTGACTCACCTTTGGTGGCCAGTAGCCGGGTGAGGAACACCTCTGGCACGGCCCTGGCGGTCGGTCGTCTCCTGACTCACCTTTGGTGGCCAGTAGCCGGGTGAGGAACACCTCTGGCACGGCTCTGGTGGTTGTCTCCTGACTCACCTTTAGTGGCCAGTAGCCGGGTGAGGAACACCTCTGGCACGGCCCTGGCGGTCGTCTCCTGACTCACCTTTGGTGGCCAGTAGCCGGGTGAGGAACACCTCTGGCACGGCCCTGGTGGTCGGTCGTCTCCTGACTCACCTTTGGTGGCCAGTAGCCGGGTGAGGAACACCTCTGGCACGGCTCTGGTGGTCGTCTCCTGACTCACCTTTGGTGGCCAGTAGCCGGGTGAGGAACACCTCTGTCACGGCCCTGGTGGTCGTCTCCTGACTCACCTTTGGTGGCCAGTAGCCGGGTGAGGAACACCTCTGGCACGGCCCTGGTGGTCGGTCGTCTCCTGACTCACCTTTGGTGGCCAGTAGCCGGGTGAGGAACACCTCTGGCACGGCCCTGGTGGTCGGTCGTCTCCTGACTCACCTTTGGTGGCCAGTAGCCGGGTGAGGAACACCTCTGGCACGGCCCTGGTGGTCGTCTCCTGACTCACCTTTGGTGGCCAGTAGCCGGGTGAGGAACACCTCTGGCACGGCCCTGGTGGTCGGTCGTCTCCTGACTCACCTTTGGTGGCCAGTAGCCGGGTGAGGAACACCTCTGGCACGGCCCTGGTGGTCGTCTCCTGACTCACCTTTGGTGGCCAGTAGCCGGGTGAGGAACACCTCTGGCACGGCCCTGGTGGTCGTCTCCTGACTCACCTTTGGTGGCCAGTAGCCGGGTGAGGAACACCTCTGGCACGGCCCTGGTGGTCGTCTCCTGACTCACCTTTGGTGGCCAGTAGCCGGGTGAGGAACACCTCTGGCACGGCTCTGGTGGTCGGTCGTCTCCTGACTCACCTTTGGTGGCCAGTAGCCGGGTGAGGAACACCTCTGGCACGGCTCTGGTGGTCGTCTCCTGACTCACCTTTGGTGGCCAGTAGCCGGGTGAGGAACACCTCTGGCACGGCCCTGGTGGTCGGTCGTCTCCTGACTCACCTTTGGTGGCCAGTAGCCGGGTGAGGAACACCTCTGGCACGGCCCTGGCGGTCGTCTCCTGACTCACCTTTGGTGGCCAGTAGCCGGGTGAGGAACACCTCTGGCACGGCTCTGGTGGTCGGTCGTCTCCTGACTCACCTTTGGTGGCCAGTAGCCGGGTGAGGAACACCTCTGGCACGGCCCTGGTGGTCGGTCGTCTCCTGACTCACCTTTGGTGGCCAGTAGCCGGGTGAGGAGCACCTCTGGCACGGCCCTGGTGGTCGTCTCCTGACTCACCTTTGGTGGCCAGTAGCCGGGTGAGGAACACCTCTGGCACGGCCCTGGTGGTCGTCTCCTGACTCACCTTTGGTGGCCAGTAGCCGGGTGAGGAACACCTCTGGCACGGCTCTGGTGGTCGTCTCCTGACCGCCGGTTCCACTGCCGCCTCCCGCCGGAACCTCGGGCCTGGTCAGGTGGTACACCTTGATCTCGGCTCCCGGCTTGACGTAGATGTTGGTTCCCACCAGGGGAGAGAGCGCCGACGGCAGAGAGAAGCTACTCACAGCTGCAAAAAGCACAATAGTGCATTAGAGTACACTTATATTATTAGAGCAATGGTTGTCGGTTAGAAACAACACATTGCACATTTGTATGGATATTCAAAACCAAAACAAAATGTGAATTGTGCTGATGGCAATTGATAATAATTTTCGATCGTCGATCAGTACACCATTTCAAGCCACACAAAGCTACAGCAGAATTTTTAAAGGATGAAGTATGACGAAACGGCTGAGTGGAGATAATGAATGAATGGATACATTAATTAAGTGGTGTGAATGAATGAGTGGATGAATGAACAAGAAAAATACAGATGAAGGAAAATATTTAATAATAAAGTAAAGGCAAAGATTAAACCATTAGTCAAGGAAGTTATTTATATTTATTGAAGGGATGCATTTATACACGACCACAGTTTGTGCTATTTAAAGTGAAGATGGCGTGAAGTTTCTGTTTGTGATTGGGACATTTAAATAAGTTCTTCAGCAGATTTGCATTAAACGGAGGATCAAGTAGTGTTTTTCAACAAGATGAATAGCGAGAAGTGCACTTGTGTTGTGTGCACCTTTATGTTCCAGCGTCAACAAAATAAAAAGGCGGCCAGGGCAGAGACAGAACATTAAACGTTACTGATGCAGCAGGCAAAATGTTGACAATTTACGAAAGATGGACACTCACATGATGGTGTGTTGTTGTACTTCTTGGTTCGGACGGTTTCCCTGGCCTGCACGAGGAACATGGTGGCGATCTTGTTGATGCCGTAGTGTGAGAGGGTGTTGATCTGCCGCCAGCCGTCCACCGTCCTGCTGGTGGCGTCCTCGTCGTCCAGCTGGGTCCGCTGGCCGTCAGCCGTGTACCATTCTGTTAACACGGCGCCACGTCAGACTCAGCCCACAATGAAAGAGCTGGAATAATATTCCGAACATGGCTGAGCTGAATATGTCAGACTGTCAGTCGTGTATGTTTAACCCTATTTGTAACAGGGGGTGGGGGCGGCGGATTCCGCCCCCACTCATGTTCTCGCAGATATTTCCAGAACGGCTGGGAGCAGGCCCATGCAATTTTGGGACTTTTCCCAAAATGTATTTCCACATATAGTCAAAATTTTGAGTTCTTAACTTGAACAGAAGCGGTTCCAGGGCACGGTTTTGGGAGGGTCTGCGGCGACATTTGGCGATAATACGGAAATGCGATCTTCACGGTTTCTTCCTAACTGCCTCAAGTATGAAGGAGTTACATGTGTTTACGGTGATTGAAAACGGTAATCAGCCGTAACAAGGTGAGACAGGGCCCTGAGTGCGCCATTGGGCACTCTATGGCGATGAGACTACGCGAACGGCGAGAATATGTGTGACGTCATGCCCGGGTGAATCTGACCAATCAGATAGCTTGGTACGAATACAGTATAGACTTCGGGAAATGGCGTCCGGCCCGTGGCGACGCTTTTGAGAAACTCATATCTCTGCAACCGCACGTCTGATTAACAAGCGAACTTCTTTGCTTAGCAGCCCCATCTAACCTACCCTGTTTGAGACCAGTGCCGACTCATGCGGGTGACTACCACTGCGCGTGGTGCGTGCCGCGTGCCGCGTGCCGCGTGCCGCGTGAGGGGTGTTGAAAAGTATTTTCTCGCAATAACTCCGCAATGGCTGGGCAGATTATGTGCAAATTTCGTGTGTGGTTAGGGACCCCTCAGCCGCCACTTTAACACAACTCGGGGGTGGGGTGTCTGCACGTGCGCACGTGCACACCCCTATTATATATCTCAGGAACGGCTGAGCCGATTGTGTTCAAATTTGGTGTGTGGTTAGGGACCTCTCATCTGCCAGTTTCCCAAAAAGTCAGGGGTGGGTGCCTCTGCACGTGAGCACGTGCACACCCCTATTATATATCTCTGGAACGGTTGAGCTGATTGTGTTCAAATTTGGTGTATGGATAGGGAGCTCTCAGCCCCCCTTTTCCCACAAGTCAAAGGTGGGTGCCTATGCACGTGCGCACGTGCGCACATTCTTTTTGTAACTCAGAATATTGCCCGATCGAGTTGAAATTCCCCATACATTTCCTTCGCGCTCGCTCGTTCATCGCCAACTACGGCGCCTTACCGGTAATGCTATATGCACATATGAAGCCAGGAGAGGGAATTAAGTCATTTTTTTTTGCAGAGGCGCGCTCAGGAATGGAAGAAAGGGGGTCATGTTATTGTAAGGAAACTAAGATGCATGGGCCTACAATGACATAACATACTGCAGTTTTTGGATGAAACACGCACCGGGGGATACTCTACGAACGATTATAAGATAATAGGCGAGTCCAGGTAGGGTAAAAAGGGTAACCAATGTGAACTGAAGTTGTAAGTTAAATAGTCACTGTTGACTAGTTAGTATCATAATAGTGGAGAATATACCTATCAAAAGGTCTTGCGCCTCTCCAGTTTGGATCCTGGATACGCCTATGATGAAGTACAACATGCAAAAGGGAACTATCTACGACCAGTAACTTATTTATAGTGCTGGGTAGCAACATGCCTGCGGTTAATATTTTCTCTATTTGGCCTCCCTTTTTCACTAACCTGGTACCGCCTTTGGCAACAAAAAAAAATATGTTTGGCCTCACCGTCACAATATGTTTGGCCTGGCCTCACAATAACACACAATTTAATTTATCAAAAAACAACATCAAAAAGTTTTATTACGCATTTCCTTCACCCCCATATTGAGTGACCTGCACACGCCTATGATTTTTGCATTTTCAAAAGTAACCGCCATATGCCAATCTCAATTCAATCTCTATCGATCCCCATGAGTTGCGTTAACATTGGTTCATAAACATGACAGCTGTGTTGGATCACAAATACCTCTAATATTTGTAGTGTTTGCCCCCCTGTTTTCCCCCTATCAATTTTTTCTTCTTCATTTTTAGAAATGTAGATCGTGTTGAGGGGATTCAAATGCCGTTTTATTTTTGAAAATCGGACGGGTGGATCTCGAGATCTCCGGGTGTAGGTGAGGAGGCGGAATCCGCCCCCCCCCCCCCTGTTACAAATAGGGGTAGCCAGGAGCCTGTTACAAATAGGGTTTAAACAGGTTTCGGAGAAGCAAAGAGATATGACAATGTATGACGTGAATCATAAGCCAGTCCACGTTGGTGAAGACTGGCATGACGACATGGCTTTGGACATTGGTGTTGTGCTTACTCAATGAACGCACACAAAACAAAGCTATAGCTACCGAAGACAACAGCTACAAGCACGCTGTTAAGCTGAATACACCATCCGGCCACGTGGTTCGTTCAGCCAGCATCTCACCTAGCGCGACGCAGTGGTGGCTGGGCCGCTGGGAGGCGGGCAGGCCGCAGAACACCGCGTCAATGACCTTCTGCTTGACCTGGCCGATCGAGTCGCAGTCGAGCGCGTGCACGGTGACCTTGTGACTGACGTCCTCGTAGTGACGCGGCTGGCTCTGGTAGTCGTTACATGGGATTTTATCGTACGGCGTCTCCTCAGTTGTCACCAGCAGCGTCTGTAGACGAGTGAAAAGGGTAGAGAAGTGAACAGAGACCAAATCGGGTTGAGAGATCCAATGTCAGAGAAAGCTATCCAATCTTACATTATATTTGTATTTGGTTCAATGAGCTAATTGGGCGAGGGTAACCATGCCAAGGCTGGCCTCGTTTCTTTTTCTTCTTCAGTTGACATCAGAGTTTTATATTTATGTTTCAGGAGGTGCTACTTATGACGTTGTGTTCTATCCGAGGTCCGAGAAGTCCCTCCTGTGCCAGGCTGTAGTGGGCCTCCAACAGGTGTTACTTATCATGTTGTTGTGTTCTATCTGAGGTCGGAGAAGTCCCTCCTCTGCCAGACTGTAGTGGGCCTCCAGCAGGTGTTACTTACCACGTTGTTGTGTTCTATCTGAGGTCGGAGAAGTCCCTCCTCTGCCAGGCTGTAGTGGGCCTCCAGAGTGACAGCGTCCACAGGGCCGCACGATATCTGGTGCTTGATGGCCTTGGTGAGCAGGTACAGCGGAGACGCCAGACGATCTCGGATGTGACTGCACACAGAGACGTATAACACATTAACGGCGTATAATCGTCCTGCATAATGCTGGCTAAAATATCTACAAAAAGGAATGTTGGAAATAACTCATATGTCCCGGTATAGTTGTATTATGTATTTTGTAAGGCTAGGTCAAGCTCTGAGATTGATTCGCAGCATTGTCCACTGGAACTTCAAAACAAAACTAAAAGTCGAGAGGCGAACTCTGCGAAGTCCATTAAAACTACATCCTCGAAAGTCGTGGTGCAAGCCGTTCTCGGAAAATCTTCAGAATGGAGTGGTTACTCGCTCTCACTCCATGAATACGGAGAACTTACCCATAGAGGCAGACTGAGATCCAGTTTGTGAGCAGTTTCTCCATGACGGTCTCTGTGCGTCTGAGCATCAGGTGAGGGTGCTTGGAGCGGGCTATGCGGGAGATGTGCCGGACCAGCAGCTGGTGCAGCACGGTGGTCAGGTACTCCATGTTGGTCATCAGGATCACCGTCAGCAGAGACGCCACCGTCACTCTGAGGAGAGACAACCATCGTCAGGACACGATTGAAAATACATTGAAGCCATTGAGAAGAATGGACATACGTTGCTTTATTCCGTCTGCATCGTCTGGAGTAAACACATTTGAAATATTGTATACAACACACGAAATAACGGACACATTTGTTCTTGCAAGACTCGTCTGACCTGTCGCGAATGGAGAAGTCCTTCTGCCGCTCCATGGTGTCTATGACGGTGACGAGGAAGTGCTGGTTCCTGACGAGCTGCTCCAGCTGCAGCATGGCCACGTCCAGCGAGGTCCGAGGACTGGTCGGCGACGACGCACGCTGCCGGCTCAGGATCGGGTGGTCCGCGATGCCCGGAAACAGGATCTGCAAACGGAATCCACACCACGCCAGTCAGCCACTGTCTTTGCCCATTCGAATGCAAGCTGTGTCTGCGACATCAAAATCACAGGAGCGGAGCGAGGTGCCAGTTGGTGGAAAAACGAGCCAGTGTCTCTCGTGCTTTGCGTCCAGAAATTTGAATACAATGGTGGCTGTATATGACGTGAAGGAACGACGCTTCAGTCTGAAACGAATTATGGTCGTTTCAAAGCCATCATGTTTTATTATTTTTAAACGCCACACAATGTCGGAGAAACTTATACTGCCGGCGTATCGCTATATTTTCACTCAGCCCCCTGACTAACCTTGACGAGGAAGTCGCGCTGGTCGAGGCAGTCGACCTCATCCGGGCTGAAGCTGGCCGCCAGACTGCTTAGCTGGGCGGGCAGGTCCGGGCTGGCCGCCGCCAGCGGGTCCCGGTCGCGCCGCGAGTCCCACGTGCACATGGCCGCGAACGCCTGCTTGCACTCGGAGCGGATGTTGTTCTCCAGCGTGTCCATCTGGATTTGGATGCGTTTGTACTCGCGCTCGACCTGGGTCGACTTGCGCCGGTACACGAGCAGTATGAGCAGCGAGGCCAGGACGAGCACGACGGCGCCGGCCGCGATTCCCGCTATCACCTCACCACTCAACTGCAAATAAGGAGATAAATATTTAGCGTGCGAATTGGATGGATATGTGACTATATTATGGTTGGGAGCATGTGGCTAAGTTTTGAAACAACAACATTTGCTTCGAACCAGAGTTATTCGCTGGAGAACTTTGATCTCTTTCAGTCGTATTTCTTGTGTTATTAAGAAGTCTGGAATATGTTTGCCCTTTTGGAATTTTTCAAATGCAAATTTTGCGTCTTATGTACGACATTTAATTCCTACAGCATACATTAGGAATGTAATGTAAACCAGCTCGCACTGATAATTTCTCTGCTGGAACCGTTTCATTTTTCCTCCCAAGACATCGTTGCATTCATTTGGCATGCATACGTTATCAAAGTTGGGCACAAATTAAAATGTGAATAAGCCGCTTCATTTCCCAGTGGTACGCGTTGTTGTAGCGTCTCCCTGCGCTGGAACTTTTCAGAACTATCGTCCTGCTTTACGTCATTCACGGGGCCTTTCCTGAGCGCAGCGAAGTCATCCGAACCCTCCTTATGTGTCGCGACTCGAGTAAATCAAAGCCGGCGCCGACCTCGGCCCGAGTGACAGTTAATATGGAGTGCCGTCTCCGGCCGTGGGAGGCGACCAGACGACGGTTAGAGACTCGGCCTTGGTCGGCAACTAGTCATTGGTCTGAGAGGCTCGGTTCCGGCCGGCGGACAAGCCTCGGAGACACAGGCTGGTCGGATTGATCACATACCCTACAGCGATCAGAGCCTGCGGAAACCGGTTGGCCCATGCGTTTTTGTTGTTGTTGTGACAGTTGCATCTGACACACCCTTAGCACAAAATACGGCCTGAACCATTAGCTAAATTCGTTTCAATTCATTCCTTTCTCATTCACTCATTCATTCATTTCAATTAATTTACTGGATCCATTCCCTCATTGCATTCCACAATCAACATACCTTGAACGGTCCGGTGTCGTCGTACTGGAGGTGTCCGAGCGAGAAGCGGAGGTTTCCGACGGTGACCTGGACCAGCGGCAGTCCGGTGTGCTCGGAGAGCAGCATGTCGTCCGACTGGTGTCGGGGCGGCACACAGACCAGCTGGCTGGCGGTCAGCGTGGTGACGTTACACGCCTCGCCGCCCACCGTCACCACCGTGTCACGCTCGTCACTGGCGCCGTTCAGGTTCACACCCTGCCGCAACGGACAATTCGTTAGATATATTAGACTAGACCGTGGCTGCCGGTTCAGGTTCACACCCTGACGGAACGGACAATTCGTTAGACCTATCAGGCTAGCCCGTGGCTGCCCGTTCAGGTTCACACCCTGCCGCAACGGACAATTCGTTAGATATATTAGACTAGACCGTGGCTGCCGGTCTGTTATGTGAATCCCAGATTGCAGCTGGTCAATGGATCGACGAGGTATGCCATGCAAATCAGGCGAACCTTATTAGCAAGCGAATGCCGAAACCATCTCGCGGATTTTCCAATATGTACACGAGCGATCTGGAGACGCAAAACATGTGATTATCATGTGTAATTCATAGCTGGGGACGGGATACATGCATTTATGTCTCGAAACGGGCAAACAAGGGTAACTTAGTTAAGTGAATGCTTCGCCGTTCACGCTGTTCGATACTCTGATTTCATTTGGTTCCTGCTTGTTGATCATTACATATGGGACGAGCTCTGAATATCTTAGCAATGACCACTGGGCAACACACCGAAATGTGTTTAACGCATGCTGCATATTCCTGGTTTCTGTTGAGCGCGTACCTCGATGACGAGCGTGTCCCCGCTGAAGGTCTTGACATCCTTGGCGAAAGGGAAGTAGATGGGATCGTCCACGTAGATGATGGTGGACAGCAGGTCCGGATAGAACTGCTTCAGATTCCGCACTCCCTGCACGTTGTCGATCAGGAAGCCGATCTGAAATATATGGACCAGCCTTCAGATATTCACATTCACCATGGGTAAACATATCCATGTAACGACAATGGCTAAAGCAAAACGCCTGCCATCCATGATGTGTGTACGAAGATCTATTTTAAGATCCGTCCGCTGGGGTTGAATGACGTTGGCTCCTTTTCCGGTTCCTTACGTTCTCGTCATGCATTATTGCTCTTCTGCTTCACTAGCCTCATATCCAGAAAACGCGGAATCACGACAGTTGGCTCGAGGAACACGCCACTTTGTGACCCACCTGTAGCTCCTGCTGTGGCGGCCAGTGGCGGATCCAGGGGGTGTCGGGGGAGTGGTACTGTCCGACCCACCTGTAGCTCCTGCTGTGGTGGCCAGTGGCGGATCCAGGGGGTGTCGGGGGAGCGGTACTGTCCGACCCACCTGTAGCTCCTGCTGTGGCGGCCAGTGGCGGATCCAGGGGGTGTCGGGGGAGTGGTACTGTCCGACCCACCTGTAGCTCCTGCTGTGGCCGCTCCGGCAGCTGGGCGTCGGGGGAGCGGTACATGCGGGCGGCCCGCGACTCTCCCAGACGGAGCAGCTCCGGCTCTGGCTGTGCAGCTCCGGAGAGACGGGGGACGGCCGGGGACGGACACTCCATCAGGTCAGGAGTGAGCACCACACACACCTGAAAACAGACAGCAGACTCCGTTAGAACGAGGCTGAGGAGAAGCTGACCGAACACAGTTCACTGTGCAAAGCAAACCGTTTTCAAAACTGGTGTTACTGGAAACAGGCAGGGAGAAAACTGACGGTGCAAATTTATAATGATGCCGATGCAAGTTTCCCGGCTTTGGCCATGATGCAGTTCGATAACACTGGACTTACCGTGATGTTGATTGGTCGTCCGTGGACTTACCGTGATGTTGATTGGTCGTCCGTGGACTTACCGTGATGTTGATTGGTCGTCCGTGGACTTACCGTGATGTTGATTGGTCGTCCGTGGACTTACCGTGATGTTGATTGGTCGTCCGTGGACTTACCGTGATGTTGATTGGTCGTCCGTGGACTTACCGTGATGTTGATTGGTCGTCCGTGGACTTACCGTGATGTTGATTGGTCGTCCGTGGACTTACCGTGATGTTGATTGGTCGTCCGTGGACTTACCGTGATGTTGATTGGTCGGAGGTCGGTCTCGTTGAAGACCATCATCCTGGGATGCTGTACCGAGTCAAACCGGCGACCATGGACGGTCAGGGGCCGCCCGCCGGAGATGTAACTCTTCAGAGGACGGATATCCAGCACCACGGGGTCTGTGGAGGGACAGGTCACGTTCAGAGGCCGACCACCGGAGGTGTAACTCTTCAGAGGACGGATATCCAGCACCACGGGGTCTGTGGGGGGACAGGACACGGTCAGAGGCCGCCCACCGGAGGTGTAACTCTTCAGAGGACGAATATCCAGCACCACGGGGTCTGTGGGGGGGACAGGACACGGGTCAGAGGCCGCCCACCGGAGGTGTAACTCTTCAGAGGACGGATACCCAGCACCACGGGGTCTGTGGGAGACCAGGGCACGTTGAACTGACCTCTGAATATTTGTTTGAAGATGCTTCATCAGGATAGCGCTTCTGTTTACGGAATGCGTGAGAAAATGAGTACCAAGCTGCGGAACTTTGATTAAGAACGGTGGAATCGTTATCACAACCTTTTCATCGGGATGCCAACTTTGTAATCATTTAAAAGCTGGCAGTAGGTACGATAGAACTTCACTATGATAGAACTTCAAGCCCACCTCAAGCTTACACACATGCTAGGCTCTTGATACATTTTGATTCAGCGTGGAACTCTAAGCTAAAACGTAGCACAAGGCGTGCAAGACGTTAAATACAACCCTTAATGCTCCTTTTCGCTCACTAGGTGTGTAGGTGTAGGGGACGGCGAGTGACCTATTGGCGTTGTCCAGCAGCAGGTACAGGTCGGTGACCTCGCGCGGCTCGACTGAGGGTGACGTGATGCACGTGATGCTGTCCGGCCGCGAGATGACTGGGCACGGCAGGCCGCCCAGCGTCACCGTGGCGTTCGAGCCCACGTGCAGGTTTGACCCGGTCAAGGTCACTAGCGTGCCGCCGCTCCGAGGGCCCAGACGAGGCTGGATGTCGAGCAGCTCTACCCGCTGAGAAGAAAAAAAAACGGAGGATGTTTGGAGGTGTAAACCGTGTGTGGACTGGAGAATGCACATCTTTCACGCCGCGAATTCAAAGTCGACAATTTGCAGAAAAGGCATGGGAAACATTGAAATAATTACAAAACGTTTTTTTTTGCGATATTGCTGATCAAAGCATAAAACAAAGTTGCAATGATACTGTCTTTCATGTGCCGAAGAAGTAAGAAGCAGCTACCTTGTACTGGAAGGTGACGGTGGACACAGTAAATCCGGCGTTGTTTCCCAGTTTGACCGTTTCTTCTGCTGGCTCGGTCACGGCGCCGGTGCGGCACATGACCTTGACCGAGACCTCGTAGTCGACAAGGTCACAGGGCACCCGGCCGACGAAGATGCGGCCGTTGACCTCGCTGCGGTGCAGTCCCAGGTTTCTGCCCTCTATGGTGAGCAGAGTGCCTCCCTCCAGGGGGCCCGACTGAGGGTGGATCTGAGAAGGAAGTACATTTATAAGAACATTCATTACATTTTCAGATGTATGCCACTCATACACAAGGAAATATTGCCTAATCTCAGCATGAAAATTACAGCCAATTTTTAGGATGTCCTTCCATTGCTGGACTTCAATTTCCCAAAGTACATTCGGTCATGCGTGCGCCGTTAAATTTGTTCCAGAATATTCGGTACCAGTGAAGCTCACTGCCCAATGAGCGGCTACTTCGGTGTCTCTGTGCATCAGGACACGATGCCTTGGTGCAGCACTTACCCGGTCAATCTGCGGCCTGGGGCACTCGGTCATGGGGTTCTGCCGGCACTGTTCACTGAAGCGGCACTGTCCTCCGCACCACTGGCACCTGTACACAGGGATAGGGAGGGAGTCAATACACCGCCCTGCGCACCGCTCTGCGCACCGCCCTGCACACCGCTCTGCGCACCGCTCTGCGCACCGCTCTGCGCAGAGCCCTGCGCACCGCTCTGCGCACCGCCCTGCACACCGCTCTGCGCACCGCTCTGCGCACCGCTCTGCGCAGAGCCCTGCGCACCGCTCTGCGCACCGCCCTGCACACCGCTCTGCGCACCGCTCTGCACACCGCTCTGCGCACCGCTCTGCGCACCGCCCCGCACACCGCCCTGCGCACCGCTCTGCGCCCTCGCCCTGCGCACCGCCCTGCGCACCGCCCGCAGATATAAAATTATATAAATGGCAGCAACGCAGTCGATAAATGGAACCTAAAAAACGTTCTTTGATATGATCAGGTTCGTCGAAACAGTATGCCCCCAATCAGGGCTGCTTCATTGAGAGTCAGATGATTATACGCACACTGGGCAGAATGAGAGTGGGATTCTCACCTGTATCTGGGGTCCCTGGTGAGACAGAGGGAGCAGTCTTCAGTGCCTCGGTGGGTTGCCAGCAGGGTACACTTGTACAGCGTGAAGTTGACATATCCGATGTCGTTGTTGTAGTTCCACTTCACGGTCGCTGTGGCCGTCAGTTCTGATGCATTGCTCCGGTAGAAGTACTGCAAAAACGCACCGCAGGGTCAGACCAACAACTTGCTGGTTACGACACGATAATAAGCAAAGGTGGACGTTATCGTGATATTTTATCGCGATAAATGTTTTCTGTTTTCGGTTATCCGATAACTTTTTCCCGCGTTATCGATTTGTCTGTATCGCCGATACTTTTGTTCCCGATTCAGCGATAAACGATAAAATGAAAATGTTAAATTGTATTAATGAAATTATTAAATTAAATTAACTTAATTAAATAATACAATGAAACAATATATTTAAATACAATTATATCATCAAATTAAATCATCTAGACTGACCAGTTACTGTCTATGTTTGTGGCTGGAGGCCAAGCTCACAGAGACAGTCTGGCAGACACGGAGGCCAAGATCACAGACAGTCTGGCAGACACGGAGGCCAAGATCACAGACAGTCTGGCAGACACGGAGGCCAAGATCACAAACAGACAGTCTGGCAGACACGGAGGCCAAGATCACAGACAGTCTGGCAGACACGGAGGCCAAGATCACAGACAACAGTCTGGCAGACACGGAGGCCAAGATCACAGACAGTCTGGCAGACACGGAGGCCAAGATCACAGACAGTCTGGCAGACACGGAGGCCAAGTTCACAGACAGTCTGGCAGACACGGAGGCCAAGATCACAGACAGTCTGGCAGACACGGAGGCCAAGATCACAGACAGTCTGGCAGACACGGAGGCCAAGATCACAGACAGTCTGGCAGACACGGAGGCCAAGATCACAGACAGTCCGACAGACACGGAGGCCAAGATCACGGACAGTCTGGCAGACACGGAGGCCAACATCACAGACAGTCTGGCAGACACTGTCTTTTTTGTGCATTTTTTGTTTGTGTTCTGTGGTTCAGTTTTTTTTTGTATGCAGAAGGTAAAAAAGGGGTTTAAACTGTTTAGTGCTAAAATAGAACCTACTGTAAAATGTCGTTAAATATCGTTATCGCTAGTAGAAATATCGTTATGGCTAGTAGCGGAATGTATATATCGATTTATCGATTTAGCGGTTATCTGGCGATAAATTTATCGGCAGTTATCGTGTATCGATTATCGGCGATACCGTTATCGTTATCGATTTATCGGTTATCGTGATATATTTTTGTTATCGCGCCCACCTTTGATAATAAGCACAAACCATGACATTATATATGACAAAATAACCCCGACATTCGCTTTCAAAGGACATCAGGGTCAGCACTTATTCGGCTGATTCGTTTGTGACTAATCGTTACTGCAAAATGCAGTTAACTAGCCATAACATGATTCCACAGAATGCGTGCGTGGTGAAGCCCGACTGTCTCCCTTTCCCAGCACTCAATGGCGTGGACAGCGGGCGACAGATATGGCCTGCGCGGACAATTAAACTGGAAATAAAATGAAAATGCTTTCTGCGGAGCATAGGGCACCGCAACAGCCGCCTGTTCCGCGAACAAAGGACACCGTAGGGCCCGGACCACCCGTACATTTCCGAGTATTTTGAACTGGGACGACTGCACGGGTAAGTGCAGTCGCCATAAACCAACGCCGTGCCTTCCACAAGGAGCGTCTCTCACAGTTTGGCGGGGACCTCTCAAGTCTGGCGTGCAATGTGTCATCAGTGGCAGTTGACGTCATATTCGCTGCCTCGCGCTCTGAGCGGCGAACAGTATGATAAATGTGGTGGCCTAGTCTATCTTAGCAACAGCGGCTCATTCTCTCCGTGGCCCGCGCTCACCCTGCTCTTCTCGCAGACGATGAAGCGTTCTGAGTCGAGTCTGGCGGGCAGCAGCGTGGTGCGTCCCTCCACCACGATGACGCACGTGTAGCTGGACTGACCGGCCAGCGTTGCCGGCAGGTTGCTGACCTCCAGCACCAGGCTCTCGCTGACCTCGTCAGCCACCAGGATCGGCTGCCGGGGTCGCACCACCGCCGGACAGCCCAGCTCGGTCGGTGTCAGGGACTGCTGAGACACAGAGACGGTCAGACGGGGTCGCACCACCGCCGGACAGCCCAGCTCGGACAGTGTCAGGGGCTGATGAGACACAGAGACGGTCAGACGGGGTCGCACCACCGCCGGACAGCCCAGCTCGGACGGTGTCAGGGACTGCTGAGACACAGAGACGGTCAGACGGGGTCGCACCACCGCCGGACAGCCCAGCTCGGACGGTGTCAGGGACTGCTGAGACACAGAGACGGTCAGACGGGGTCGCACCACCGCCGGACAGCCCAGCTCGGACGGTGTCAGGGGCTGCTGAGACACAGAGACAGAGACGGTCAGACGGGGTCGCACCACCGCCGGACAGCCCAGCTCGGACGGAGAAAGCACCTGGAGGAACACACTAAGTTAGACAGATAGAATATCAGTGAATGATTGCCAAACAAAACAAGCACAACTAGAATGAAAGCAAGGGACCAAAGCAAATCACAGTGATTTTTTGGAAAAGGAAAGCAGATAAAATGATGACGCCTCGCTGGTGACAGTGAAGTTCAAATGCATTCATCAAAATAATTGTATTCTGAACAAAGGCCGCCGCAAATGATCGATCACGCTGAATGGGATGGCGCGCATCCCCGTCAACCCGCCCTGAACTCAGAACTGTTCCACTGTCGCTGGGCGTTCGACTGCCGCCGGTCCGCAGAGCAGCGCCGTGAAATCAATGAGCGTCGGGTGCCGTTCGGCGGCGGCCGCTTCACCACGGGGGACATATTGAGCCGGGCCGACGCACGCTAATGACTGCTCCCCTCCGGTGGGAACGGCGAGGTGGGCCGACACCCCCGGCTGCGACCGCACCGACACAACGTTGATTTATACGCGGCGAATCACGGCCGCGGGGCCCGGCGTGCTGTCCCGCTGTCTGGAGTCGGTTAGCGGCTGGGTGTCTCGGCCTCTCAGCCGCGGGACAAGGCCCCATGGAAGGACGCGCGGCGCGCGGGGCCATCGCACGCATTCCGCGAGGTCGGAGTCGGTGGGGGGTGGGAGGCATTAATTAGCAGCGGTGGGTGTGAAATTAATGAGCGTTTGGGCAGAGCGCCGCCCGGGGAAGCGCCGCTAAAACAGTGGCGAAGCATAATGGGTGGGCGTTACCAAATTACCAGGATGACGGAGGTTAGGCGCAGTTGTGAGCAGCTCCTGAGGCAGTACCTCGAGCAGTTCCACCGCTTGGCCAGAGCTAACCGGTTTACAGTATCGACGCGTCGCCAGTCTTTCGCGGTAATGTTTTAGACTTACTCGAGTCTGAGACGGACGTGAACGGAACGGAACGGAACGGAACGGACAGCTCCAGAACTCTGTCTTATCGGCGTGAGAGGAGCATGAGCCCGAGAACCTCCCTGGCAATGACATTCACTTGTGAGGAACCTTTAGAGAAATGTTACCGTCGTTTCGCAGTTATGGGCATCACAGCTGCAAGAGCTTAAATTTCACTTTGGCGCATCTCTAAGGCTCTCGTTACAAATGACGGGGATTACGACATTCCTGGTAAGGCGGGCAGCGGGGTCGTACCACTATATTTCAACAGCCAATTAATATCGGAGCTCGCCTTATGAGCCATCAGCCACCCAGGCCAATCGATAGCGCGAGTGGAACGATCGGCCAGGTGCTCCATGACTTCCGGCTCTGGCCGGTTTGGCCGTGCTGCCACAGTATACAGTCGCAAACCCACGACGAAAATTTGCTATGCCAGGCTTTCTCTTAGCTAGGCTGACTGGGCTTTGGCTGCATTGTTCTGCTCCTTGACTTTATTGATTTATAGAACTGCCACATTTCCCGCCCAGTAAAGCATCTGCACGCTCTTTAAAGTTCTGGCATTTTGTTTTCAAGCGCGTTATACACTCAAATATACAGCGCCGCCGGTTCCCCGAACACAAAGGACCTCTGCAGAAACACGGGACAGGTGCCAAAGGCGAACATAAACCGAGCGTTGTAATGCGTGTCTAAGTCCCGATTATGACTTAAAATAGGCACTGGTCGTACGTCTGGTATACAAACACTTGCACTTATCACACATGCATAAACTTGAGGCTTACCTCGTTCCTGAGTCTTGGCGAGACGGCATGTCTGTGGCAAGTGGTGTTGTCGTGGACACACTTGTTGTCGTACACACACCAGCTGCACTGCCACTGTGACGTCACACACTCGCCGCACATAGCGTGCCGGCCGCAGTCAAAGTACACAAACTGGCGCGTCACAAAGTCCTTCTTGGTCTCGGAGGAGCGCACCGACAGCGGCACGGTCACGTGATCTCCCGAGGGCGGCAGCCGGGGTCGCAGGCTGAGCGGCGGTGCCGGACAGCGCAGACCTCGTACGGTGGCCGTGGCGTCGACCGGCGGCGCCGTGCCGAACACACACTGGTACTTGGCGCCGGACGGCAGCGGCGGCAGCGCCCGGATTCCCAAATATATCTGAAAAGAAAGGCAACGCTGCGTGTAAGTCACGTTTGCAACTACAGTTTAATCCCTCATTTTAGTTCGTTTAATTAAGTATACTTACTTTTACAATTACTAAGTAGTGGTAGCTTAATGCAATGCGCTGCACTTCTCAGCAGACCTTTCCACTTTTAACGGCGACATAAGTCATCATAAACGTCAACAATGAACGGAGGAACACTGTCAACGATCTCAACTTCCAACAAGAGTTTAAACTTGTATTTACCTATATACATTTTCCATTAAACCGTGTAGCCATTTTCCGCGCCTGAATCAGCCGGTCAGAGTTAAATTGGACTGTGTGTGGCGTGTCCACAGTTAGAGGCGTTTGTCCGGTTTGTTCGGCGACAGATGGCGGACGTAGCGGCGACCAATGACGGACACGCCGTGACGCCGTGACGCCGTGACTCGCTGATGACCGGGTGTCCGGCGTCACGGCGCCGTCCGGTCACCATCTGCCGTCCGCACACCGTCACCGATCGGCTCCGTCTGCGGTCTGTCCCGTCTGCTGTCTATCCCGTCTGCTGTCTGTCCCGTCTGCTGTCTGTCCCGTCTGCTGTCTGTCCCGTCTGCTGTCTGTCCCGTCTGCTGTCTGTCCCGTCTGCTGTCTGTCCCGTCTGCTGTCTGTCCCGTCTGCTGTCTGTCCCGTCTGCTGTCTGTCCCGTCTGCTGTCTGTCCCGTCTGCTGTCTGTCCCGTCTGCTGTCTGTCCCGTCTGCTGTCTGTCCCGTCTGCTGTCTGTCCCGTCTGCTGTCTGTCCCGTCTGCTGTCTGTCCCGTCTGCTGTCTGTCCCGTCTGCTGTCTGTCCCGTCTGCTGTCTGTCCCGTCTGCGGTCTGTCCCGTCTGCTGTCTGTCCCGTCTGCTGTCTGTCCCGTCTGCTGTCTGTCCCGTCTGCTGTCTGTCCCGTCTGCTGTCTGTCCCGTCTGCTGTCTGTCCCGTCTGCTGTCTGTCCCGTCTGCTGTCTGTCCCGTCTGCTGTCTGTCCCGTCTGCTGTCTGTCCCGTCTGCTGTCTGTCCCGTCTGCTGTCTGTCCCGTCTGCTGTCTGTCCCGTCTGCTGTCTGTCCCGTCTGCTGTCTGTCCCGTCTGCTGTCTGTCCCGTCTGCTGTCTGTCCCGTCTGCTGTCTGTCCCGTCTGCTGTCTGTCCCGTCTGCTGTCTGTCCCGTCTGCTGTCTGTCCCGTCTGCTGTCTGTCCCGTCTGCTGTCTGTCCCGTCTGCTGTCTGTCCCGTCTGCTGTCTGTCCCGTCTGCTGTCTGTCCCGTCTGCGGTCTGTCCCGTCTGCTGTCTGTCCCGTCTGCTGTCTGTCCCGTCTGCTGTCTGTCCCGTCTGCTGTCTGTCCCGTCTGCTGTCTGTCCCGTCTGCTGTCTGTCCCGTCTGCTGTCTGTCCCGTCTGCTGTCTGTCCCGTCTGCTGTCTGTCCCGTCTGCTGTCTGTCCCGTCTGCTGTCTGTCCCGTCTGCTGTCTGTCCCGTCTGCTGTCTGTCCCGTCTGCTGTCTGTCCCGTCTGCTGTCTGTCCCTTCTGCTGTCTGTCCCGTCTGCTGTCTGTCCCGTCTGCTGTCTGTCCCGTCTGCGGTCTGTCCCGTCTGCTGTCTGTCCCGTCTGCTGTCTGTCCCGTCTGCTGTCTGTCCCGTCTGCTGTCTGTCCCGTATGCTGTCTGTCCCGTATGCTGTCTGTCCCGTCTGCTGTCTGTCCCGTCTGCGGTCTGTCCCGTCTGCGGTCTGTCCCGTCTGCTGTCTGTCCCGTCTGCTGTCTGTCCCGTCTGCTGTCTGTCCCGTCTGCTGTCTGTCCCGTCTGCTGTCTGTCCCGTCTGCTGTCTGTCCCGTCTGCTGTCTGTCCCGTCTGCTGTCTGTCCCGTCTGCTGTCTGTCCCGTCTGCTGTCTGTCCCGTCTGCTGTCTGTCCCGTCTGCTGTCTGTCCCGTCTGCTGTCTGTCCCGTCTGCTGTCTGTCCCGTCTGCTGTCTGTCCCGTCTGCTGTCTGTCCCGTCTGCTGTCTGTCCCGTCTGCTGTCTGTCCCGTCTGCTGTCTGTCCCGTCTGCTGTCTGTCCCGTCTGCTGTCTGTCCCGTCTGCTGTCTGTCCCGTCTGCTGTCTGTCCCGTCTGCTGTCTGTCCCGTCTGCTGTCTGTCCCGTCTGCTGTCTGTCCCGTCTGCTGTCTGTCCCGTCTGCTGTCTGTCCCGTCTGCTGTCTGTCCCGTCTGCTGTCTGTCCCGTCTGCTGTCTGTCCCGTCTGCTGTCTGTCCCGTCTGCTGTCTGTCCCGTCTGCTGTCTGTCCCGTCTGCTGTCTGTCCCGTCTGCTGTCTGTCCCGTCTGCGGTCTGTCCCGTCTGCTGTCTGTCCCGTCTGCTGTCTGTCCCGTCTGCTGTCTGTCCCGTCTGCTGTCTGTCCCGTCTGCTGTCTGTCCCGTCTGCTGTCTGTCCCGTCTGCTGTCTGTCCCGTCTGCTGTCTGTCCCGTCTGCTGTCTGTCCCGTCTGCTGTCTGTCCCGTCTGCTGTCTGTCCCGTCTGCTGTCTGTCCCGTCTGCTGTCTGTCCCGTCTGCTGTCTGTCCCGTCTGCTGTCTGTCCCGTCTGCTGTCTGTCCCGTCTGCTGTCTGTCCCGTCTGCTGTCTGTCCCGTCTGCTGTCTGTCCCGTCTGCTGTCTGTCCCGTCTGCTGTCTGTCCCGTCTGATGTCTGTCCCGTCTGCTGTCTGTCCCGTCTGCTGTCTGTCCCGTCTGCTGTCTGTCCCGTCTGCTGTCTGTCCCGTCTGCTGTCTGTCCCGTCTGCTGTCTGTCCCGTCTGCTGTCTGTCCCGTCTGCTGTCTGTCCCGTCTGCTGTCTGTCCCGTCTGCTGTCTGTCCCGTCTGCTGTCTGTCCCGTCTGCTGTCTGTCCCGTCTGCTGTCTGTCCCGTCTGCTGTCTGTCCCGTCTGCTGTCTGTCCCGTCTGCTGTCTGTCCCGTCTGCTGTCTGTCCCGTCTGCTGTCTGTCCCGTCTGCTGTCTGTCCCGTCTGCTGTCTGTCCCGTCTGCTGTCTGTCCCGTCTGCTGTCTGTCCCGTCTGCTGTCTGTCCCGTCTGCTGTCTGTCCCGTCTGCTGTCTCCCGTCTGCTGTCTGTCCCGTCTGCTGTCTGTCCCGTCTGCTGTCTGTCCCGTCTGCTGTCTGTCCCGTCTGCTGTCTGGTCTGGTCTGGTCTGGTCTGGTCTGGTCTGGTCTGGTCTGGTCTGGTCTGGTCTGGTCACCGTGTCCGGTCGGCGGGAGGTGACGCGGTTCGCAGCGTGCATTGTGCGGTTAGACTAAGAAATACCGATCGGCCAGCTCTCTCTCATGTATTGTGCACGCGGACCGAAGTCTCAGTAAGCGGCTGCCGTGACGTGATACCACAGAGGCTGCAGTGGTACTGGCGGGCAGGGGAGGAGCTGAGACCCCGCGGCAGAGGTGGTCGCAGAGGGAGGACGACACCGTGATACCACAGAGGCTGCAGTGGTACTGGCTGGCAGGGGAGGAGCTGAGACTCCGCGGCAGAGGTGGTCGCAGAGGGAGGACGACACCGTGATACCACAGAGGCTGCAGTGGTACTGGCTGGCAGGGGAGGAGCTGAGACTCCGCGGCAGAGGTGGTCGCAGAGGGAGGACGACACCGTGATACCACAGAGGCTGCAGTGGTACTGGCTGGCAGGGGAGGAGCTGAGACTCCGCGGCAGAGGTGGTCGCAGAGGGAGGACGACACCGTGATACCACAGAGGCTGCAGTGGTACTGGCTGGCAGGGGAGGAGCTGAGACTCCGCGGCAGAGGTGGTCGCAGAGGGAGGACGACACCGTGATACCACAGAGGCTGCAGTGGTACTGGCTGGCAGGGGAGGAGCTGAGACTCCGCGGCAGAGGTGGTCGCAGAGAGAGGACGACACCGTGATACCACAGAGGCTGCAGTGGTACTGGCTGGCAGGGGAGGAGCTGAGACTCCGCGGGCAGGGGAGGAGCTGAGACTCCGCGGCAGAGGTGGTCGCAGAGGGAGGACGACACCGTGATACCACAGAGGCTGCAGTGGTACTGGCTGGCAGGGGAGGAGCTGAGACTCCGCGGCAGAGGTGGTCGCAGAGGGAGGACGACACCGTGATACCACAGAGGCTGCAGTGGTACTGGCTGGCAGGGGAGGAGCTGAGACTCCGCGGCAGAGGTGGTCGCAGAGGGAGGACGACACCGTGATACCACAGAGGCTGCAGTGGTACTGGCTGGCAGGGGAGGAGCTGAGACTCCGCGGGCAGGGGAGGAGCTGAGACTCCGCGGCAGAGGTGGTCGCAGTTGGAGGACGACACCGTGATACCACAGAGGCTGCAGTGGTACTGGCTGGCAGGGGAGGAGCTGAGACTCCGCGGGCAGGGGAGGAGCTGAGACTCCGCGGCAGAGGTGGTCGCAGAGGGAGGACGACACCGTGATACCACAGAGGCTGCAGTGGTACTGGCTGGCAGGGGAGGAGTTGAGACTCCGCGGGCAGGGGAGGAGCTGAGACTCCGCGGCAGAGGTGGTCGCAGAGGGAGGACGACACCGTGATACCACAGAGGCTGCAGTGGTACTGGCTGGCAGGGGAGGAGCCGAGACTCCGCGGCAGAGGTGGTCGCAGAGGGAGGACGACACCGTGATACCACAGAGGCTGCAGTGGTACTGGCTGGCAGGGGAGGAGCTGAGGCTCCGCGGCAGAGGTGGTCGCAGAGGGAGGACGACATCGTACCAGAAGATCCGCTGTTGGCATGCAGCGTGGAGAAGCGCGAACGCTCCATTGGAATTGGGCAATAGGTACAGGAAGGTGAGAGCATTGCCGAGACATTAGAACCACGTCTTGACTGCTTACAGCATCAGAAAACATATTACGTCATAATACCGAAAATGCCTGTGGAATCATTCCGGTTTGCGTGGGAACGGAAAGGAAAAATAGAAAATAGCATAATAAAACAGAAACAGGAGCTATCGATGTGCTCATTTGTACGACCATTGCCCATGGTCACTGTCGCAGCTGCCATAGCGCATTCTTCCCCAGCGCTGGTAGCCAATAATTGGCCAATGTGTCGAATCAATTTCCCGTACGAAGGCCACGGCTTTCATGGACAGTCATTTACGTAAATTATTGTTTCCTGGAGCTATGAAGGTGGTCCTTAATTCCACAATTAGTGAGATCAGACCTAATAAATTACAGGATGCATTCCGGTCCAAGTGATTCGGGGATGACTGATCCCGGACAGTGTTTACTCATAACACGCAGAGAATGACACAGCTCTACGGACCACTGCCGCGGGCGCCCTCCTCCTGACTGTCACGTGACGTCACCACCGTAGGCCGCCGCCACCTGCCACGGTCCGCCACGCCCCGGCCCTTCTCTGGGCTGAAATGAGCCAGCCCGGTTCTGCGTTTCATTTCAGCAGCAGCCAGGTCTGAAATCAGCGCGGCGTTCCTATCGATCCTCGCCCGTATCGGCCCAGCTTCGTTTGTCGGCGCTGAGCAGCGTTCGATCACGACTGTTCGGGATGAATGGAGCTGGTACGCCACCTGGCTCTCCAGGCCGGCTCGAGAGCGCCGGTTAACCAGGCACCCTGTGAACTGAGCTGCGGCTGAAAAATCGGCCCTCCTCTTGCCCTACGTTTGGAGTACCGGGTCCTTCGCTGTGACAGCCAGCAGAAAGGCGGGAGAAGTGGGGCGGAAAGAAGCGAACATGATGTCTGGACAATGCTGATACTCTTCAGCCAGTCTTGATACTCCCATGCGATGTCAGACGTTGCTGACAGGTATATCGTCCCGCTGAAAAATTAATATTCCATTGAATATTTGTAAGTATTTCCCGTGTGCCTATTTTTGGCAAACCCGATTTAGTGAGAAAAGGGTCTTTTCAGACGGACATGACATAAATAATTGTCGTTCAGTGAGTTCATACGTTCGCCTGCTGCTTTACACGTAATTTGCCTAGTGGCAACAACTGCCCATAAGCTGACCAAACAACGTTTCGACCGTCTCCGACACATTCGTCAGTTCCCTACACGTCCGGGCATTGGGCGACAACGAAAACCAGCAGCGCAAATACGGAAACACTCCAGCTATGAACACGCAGGTGATATCGCCAGTGACCCAAATTACAAAACTAACATTCCGGTCACCGCACACACGCCGCACATTAGGCCGTGGTCCCTGTCCGACCATCTGCCGATCGGCCGGGGTCCGGGGGCAGGACAGCTGACCGGTCCGCCGGGGTCCGGGGGCAGGACAGCTGACCGGTCGGCCGGGGTCCGGGGACAGGACAGCTGACCGGTCCGCCGGGAGGACGTGCAGGACAGCTGACCGGTCCGCCGGGGTCCGGGGGTAGGACAGCTGACCGGTCCGCCGGGGTCCGGGGGCAGGACAGCTGACCGGTCGGCCGTGGTCCCTGTCCGACCATCTGCCGATCGGCCGGGGTCCGGGGGCAGGACAGCTGACCGGTCCGCCGGGGTCCGGGGGCAGGACAGCTGACCGGTCGGCCGGGGTCCGGGGACAGGACAGCTGACCGGTCCGCCGGGAGGACGTGCAGGACAGCTGACCGGTCCGCCGGGGTCCGGGGGTAGGACAGCTGACCGGTCCGCCGGGGTCCGGGGGCAGGACAGCTGACCGGTCGGCCGGGGTCCGGGGACAGGACAGCTGACCGGTCGGACGGGGTCCGGGGCAGGACAGCTGACCGGTCCGCCGGGAGGACGTGCAGGACAGCTGACCGGTCGGCCGGGGTCCGGGGACAGGACAGCTGACCGGTCGGACGGGGCCCGAGGACAGGACAGCTGACCGGTCCGCCGGGAGGACATGCAGGACAGCTGACCGGTCGGCAGGGGTCCGGGGACAGGACAGCTGACCGATCGACCGGGGTCCGAGGACAGGACTGCTGACCGGTCGGACGGGGACCGGGGACAGGACAGCTGACCTGTCCGCCGGGGTCAGCAGGGCAGGACAGCTGACCGGTCGGCCGGGGTCCGGGGACAGGACAGCTGACCGGTCGGACGGGGACCGGGGACAGGACAGCTGACCGGTCGGCCGGGGTCCGGTGACAGGACAGCTGACCGGTCGGCCGGGGTCCGGGGGCAGGACAGCTGACCGATAGGCCGGGGTCCGGGGCAGGACAGCTGACCGGTCAGACGGGGTCAGCAGGACAGCTGACCGGTCCGCCGGGGTCAGCAGGACAGGACAGCTGACCGGTCGGACGGGGTCAGTAGGACAGGACAGCTGACCGGTCGGACGGGGTCCGGGGGCAGGACAGCTGACCGGCCGAACGGGTTCCGGGGGTAGGACAGCTGACCGGCCGGGGAGGACAGGACAGCTGACCGGTCGGACGGCAGCAGTGACTCTGACCCCCGGCTGGACACCTCTGCTGACCGGCCGGGGAAGACAGGAGGACAGCTGACCGCCCGGGGAGGACAGGAGGACAGCTGATCGACCGGGGAGGACAGGAGGACAGCTGACCGGCCGGGGAG
The DNA here is from genome assembly GCA_036785665.1 of Chirona hameri. NCBI lineage: Eukaryota > Metazoa > Arthropoda > Thecostraca > Balanomorpha > Balanidae > Chirona > Chirona hameri. The sequence goes on along the minus strand of JAXIVJ010000234.1, from coordinate 117,064 downwards.
GACAGGAGGACAGCTGACCGGCCGGGGAGGACAGGAGGACAGCTGATCGGCCGGGGAGGACAGGAGGACAGCTGACAGGCCGGGGAGGACAGGAGGACAGCTGATCGGCCGGATGGCAGCAGTGACCCTCCTCTGACCCCCGGCTGGACACCTCCGCTGACCGGCCGGGGACGTGCAGGCCAGGTGGTGATGTGATTGGTCTTGGGAGCCGACACGGCCTTTGTCGCGACGCGTCAGCCCGCGGCCCCACCGATGGGGTTTGAATGGCCGGGAGTGTTTGTAATTTGTATGTATGTAAGGGGAGAGGGGAGAGAGGAATGTGTGGAGAGATGAAAGGGAGTTGCCGAATATCTCCGCGGTGCTCTAAATAGGAGGCACTGAAACCGTGTCCGTATTTGGCGCGTGCCCTCGGCGAACCAGAAAGCTGAAATCACTGGCGAGGGACGTCAGTATTGCCTGCCGAACTTCACTGGTCCATTAGTCTGCTGGGCAAGGCAGCTGTACACCTAACGGAAAGCTACTGCAGCGGAGGCTACACAGCGGAGCATAATTCATATACCACCACCATGGGGCCGGGAAAAGTGAGTATATTCCTAGACTAGAGAACATCCGGCGGCCTACCCAAGGGAACCTTCCTTTCGGATCCAAGCAATTCCTGATACCGAGTATAATCACAACAGAAACTGCACACAGGAGGTACTTTCTCACGACACTTACTGCCACAAAAATGCATTCATTCACAAATCAGTCATAATGTTTTCTCTCAACATACATTATCATCTGCTTCTTTCAGAGTGCTTTCCATGGCGTCCAGCGTCCGAATGCGATAATATTTTGAGATAAAACGTTCATTCGCAATGTGACTAGGTCTAGTCGAAATTCCATATCTTCATTGGTAGCTCTGCTTTTCCACACTGAGTTATTTTGAAATAAGATATGCTCGTAGAATATTTCAGTGTGCCCAAACGTGTCCAAACGAGAAATGACAATGAGCTATCCATCTTATGGAAAAATGATGTCAAGCTTCGAGTACCTCGTTTTGGAAGCGGCACATCTCTTGAAAGCGATTACCTCGGCGCTATTTTATGAAGCCAGGCGGATCCCCCGTTCTTCTTCCCCTTGGGCCACCGACATATAATGGAGGGCTAGGCACACGGTCGCATACAGGAGTGGAGTCCCATTGAGACGCAGCTCCATTGAGGACCGGCGACTTTTTCATCGATGTCCTTCCAGTTGAGCTGACGCATTCAGGATCCCCCTAATTTCGGCTCCCTGCGGCGAACCTCATCCCGTTTGGCATTCAGAGAGACAGGCGGTCGCCGGTGCGGGGTGCTCCGATGGACCGGTAACAAGCGGCCGCTGTCTGGGCGACCCGGTCTGATGGAGGGGCGTGTCCGCCCGCCACCGCCCGCTACGGCCCGCCGCGGCCCGCCGTCTGTGGCCGGCTGACCTCCCCGCCGCCGCTGTCTGGACCTGCCCGGTCTGATGGAGGGGTGTATCGGCCCGCCGTCTGTGGCCGGCTGACCTCCCCGCCGCCGACGTCGGTCCTCCGCCCGACCGACGGAAACACACAGCACGAGTAACATTTCTATGAATACAAAGCAATCACATGGACTAATACCCCGGAATCATTCATCGTAGCCGACAGGCAATATCGCTGATAGTTGAGTGGAGGAGTATTTATAGGTAGGCGGCGAGCGAAGAATAAGTCAGAGCGAAAACGGCACGCGGCCACTCTATATCACCGACTCCGCCACTGGCAGCCATAAATACGCCCGTATCCTCGTATTACGGGTGATTTCAAATTAACTGTTCTGCAATAAATCTTCGGCGATGGGTCGAACCGTTCTCGCCAAAGGGAACGGGTGACCTTTTGCGTCCAGTTAGTGCCGATGTCGATTTGGACAACTGGCCACACAAATGCCCATCCGGAGGTTACACAGAGATGTCTGATTCGTGTGGCTCTCGGAGAGCAGCATGTTGCGTTGTGCTCGAAAGCTGCACGTGTCAGCTGAGAGTGAAGTCGGTGAGTGGTTGGTGATCCGCCGGAACTGTAGCTGGCGCCGCTCGAGACCCCCCCCCCTCCCCTCCCCTCCCTCCCGACCATTCCGATACGATGTGGTCCCTTACATAGGCGGACAGAGTAGCCACTCTGTTGGCCGCAGAGTTGTCAGAATAGACATGCCGCCGAAATAGCGCGCTGTGGTCGCAGTAGCACGTTCTCGATGGTCAGGGGTGTTGAACATTCAAATCATTTAGCTCTGGCTCACCGGGTAGACGTGATGCTAAGTGGTTCGCAAAAACGCCCTCCGTGTTTATCTGGTTTTCTCTGTCATCTAAAAAGCAAAACTGAGTTTGGTGCGGTGTGAAAGCTAACATCAGAACGTTTTCCGATCAACTATGTTTTGCCTAATGGAGTGATGGTGACAAAGTGGGGATGGGTGTCCACCCTTCAGACCATTTGAGAACGATCTCTTTCAATGTACCGTGCGAGTTAAGCAAGAAGTGCACGAAAGGTGTGTCGCAATATGACAAAAGCATGCATATCATCTGAAGTCACACAGTTCACTGCCCGCTTCCCTCGGAGAAACTGGCGAACGACCCATCTGATGGCAGCCGAGACAGGTCCGTGATGTATCTGCTGCACCGAGCGACGTGTCTTGCATTGGTGACTGGGCTATATTGGACCGCAAGACATCAGTGCGATGCGGCACAGTCTACCACGCCGTGTAACCACTGGAGACTGCAACACAATCACTGCAGTGTCACAGTCTACCACGCCGTGTAACCACTGGAGACTGCAACACAATCACTGCAGTGTCAGTCTACCACGCCGTGTAACCACTGGAGACTGCAACGCAATCATTGCAGTGTCACAGTCTACCACGCCGTGTAACCACTGGAGACTGCAACGCAATCACTGCAGTGTCACAGTCTACCACGCCGTGTAACCACTGGAGACTGCAACACAATCACTGCAGTGTCACAGTCTACCACACCGTGTAACCACTGGAGACTGCAACGCAATCACTGCAGTGTCACAGTGTACCACGCCGTGTAACCACTGGAGACTGCAACGCAATCACTGCAGTGTCACAGTCTACCACGCCGTGTAACCACTGGAGACTGCAACGCAATCACTGCAGTGACAGTCTACCACGCCGCGTAACCACTGGAGACTGCAACACAATCACTGCAGTGTCAGTCTACCACGCCGTGTAACCACTGGAGACTGCAACGCAATCACTGCAGTGTCAGTCTGCCACGCCGTGTAACCACTGGAGACTGCAACGCAATCACTGCAGTGGCAGTCTACCACGCCGTGTAACCACTGGAGACTGCAACGCAATCACTGCAGTGTCACAGTCTACCACGCCGCGTAACCACTGGAGACTGCAACGCAATCACTGCAGTGTCAGTCTACCACGCCGTGTAACCACTGGAGACTGCAACGCAATCACTGCAGTGTCATTCTACCACGCCGTGTAACCACTGGAGACTGCAACGCAATCATTGCAGTGTCACAGTCTACCACACCGTGTAACCACTGGAGACTGCAACGCAATCACTGCAGTGACAGTCTACCACGCCGCGTAACCACTGGAGACTGCAACGCAATCACTGCAGTGTCAGTCTACCACGCCGTGTAACCACTGGAGACTGCAACACAATCACTGCAGTGGCAGTCTACCACGCCGTGTAACCACTGGAGACTGCAACGCAATCACTGCAGTGGCAGTCTACCACGCCGTGTAACCACTGGAGACTGCAACGCAATCACTGCAGTGTCACAGTCTACCACGCCGTGTAACCACTGGAGACTGCAACGCAATCATTGCAGTGTCACAGTCTACCACGCCGCGTAACCACTGGAGACTGCAACACAATCATTGCAGTGTCACAGTCTACCACGCCGTGTAACCACTGGAGACTGCAACACAATCATTGCAGTGTCACAGTCTACCACGCCGTGTAACCACTGGAGACTGCAACGCAATCATTGCAGTGTCACAGTCTACCACGCCGTGTAACCACTGGAGACTGCAACGCAATCATTGCAGTGTCACAGTCTACCACGCCGTGTAACCACTGGAGACTGCAACGCAATCATTGCAGTGTCACAGTCTACCACGCCGTGTAACCACTGGAGACTGCAACACAATCACTGCAGTGTCACAGTCTACCACACCGTGTAACCACTGGAGACTGCAACGCAATCACTGCAGTGGCAGTCTACCACGCCGTGTAACCACTGGAGACTGCAACGCAATCACTGCAGTGGCAGTCTACCACGCCGTGTAACCACTGGAGACTGCAACGCAATCACTGCAGTGTCACAGTATGCCACGCCGTGTAACCACTGGAGACTGCAACGCAATCACTGCAGTGGCAGTCTACCACGCCGTGTAACCACTGGAGACTGCAACGCAATCACTGCAGTGGCAGTCTACCACGCCGTGTAACCACTGGAGACTGCAACGCAATCACTGCAGTGTCACAGTCTACCACGCCGTGTAACCACTGGAGACTGCAACGCAATCACTGCAGTGACAGTCTACCACGCCGTGTAACCACTGGAGACTGCAACAATCACTGCAGTGTCACAGTCTACCACGCCGTGTAACCACTGGAGACTGCAACGCAATCACTGCAGTGACAGTCTACCACGCCGTGTAACCACTGGAGACTGCAACGCAATCACTGCAGTGGCAGTCTACCACGCCGTGTAACCACTGGAGACTGCAACGCAATCACTGCAGTGTCACAGTCTACCACGCCGCGTAACCACTGGAGACTGCAACGCAATCACTGCAGTGTCACAGTCTACCACGCCGTGTAACCACTGGAGACTGCAACGCAATCACTGCAGTGTCACAGTCTACCACGCCGTGTAACCACTGGAGACTGCAACGCAATCACTGCAGTGTCACAGTCTACCACGCCGTGTAACCACTGGAGACTGCAACGTAATCACTGCAGTGTCAGTCTACCACGCCGTGTAACCACTGGAGACTGCAACACAATCACTGCAGTGTCACAGTCTACCACGCCGCGTAACCACTGGAGACTGCAACGCAATCACTGCAGTGGCAGTCTACCACGCCGCGTAACCACTGGAGACTGCAACGCAATCACTGCAGTGTCACAGTCTACCACGCCGTGTAACCACTGGAGACTGCAACGCAATCACTGCAGTGTCACAGTCTACCACACCGCGTAACCACTGGAGACTGCAACGCAATCACTGCAGTGTCAGTCTACCACGCCGCGTAACCACTGGAGACTGCAACACAATCACTGCAGTGTCACAGTCTACCACGCCGCGTAACCACTGGAGACTGCAACGCAATCACTGCAGTGGCAGTCTACCACGCCGCGTAACCACTGGAGACTGCAACGCAATCACTGCAGTGTCACAGTCTACCACGCCGTGTAACCACTGGAGACTGCAACGTAATCATTGCAGTGTCACAGTCTACCACACCGTGTAACCACTGGAGACTGCAACGCAATCACTGCAGTGTCACAGTCTACCACGCCGCGTAACCACTGGAGACTGCAACGCAATCACTGCAGTGGCAGTCTACCACGCCGTGTAACCACTGGAGACTGCAACGCAATCATTGCAGTGTCACAGTCTACCACGCCGTGTAACCACTGGAGACTGCAACGCAATCACTGCAGTGGCAGTCTACCACGCCGCGTAGCCACTGGAGACTGCAACGCAATCACTGCAGTGGCAGTCTACCACGCCGCGTAACCACTGGAGACTGCAACACAATCACTGCAGTGTCACAGTCTACCACGCCGTGTAACCACTGGAGACTGCAACGCAATCACTGCAGTGTCACAGTCTACCACGCCGCGTAACCACTGGAGACTGCAACGCAATCACTGCAGTGGCAGTCTACCACGCCGCGTAACCACTGGAGACTGCAACGCAATCACTGCAGTGTCAGTCTACCACGCCGTGTAACCACTGGAGACTGCAACGCAATCACTGCAGTGTCACAGTCTACCACGCCGTGTAACCACTGGAGACTGCAACGCAATCACTGCAGTGGCAGTCTACCACGCCGTGTAACCACTGGAGACTGCAACGCAATCATTGCAGTGGCAGTCTACCACGCCGTGTAACCACTGGAGACTGCAACGCAATCACTGCAGTGGCAGTCTACCACGCCGTGTAACCACTGGAGACTGCAACGCAATCACTGCAGTGTCACAGTCTACCACGCCGTGTAACCACTGGAGACTGCAACGCAATCACTGCAGTGGCAGTCTACCACGCCGTGTAACCACTGGAGACTGCAACGCAATCACTGTAGTGTCACAGTCTACCACGCCGTGTAACCACTGGAGACTGCAACGCAATCACTGCAGTGTCACAGTCTACCACACCGTGTAACCACTGGAGACTGCAACGCAATCACTGCAGTGGCAGTCTACCACGCCGTGTAACCACTGGAGACTGCAACGCAATCACTGCAGTGTCACAGTCTACCACGCCGCGTAACCACTGGAGACTGCAACGCAATCACTGCAGTGTCACAGTCTACCACGCCGTGTAACCACTGGAGACTGCAACGCAATCACTGCAGTGTCACAGTCTACCACGCCGTGTAACCACTGGAGACTGCAACGCAATCACTGCAGTGTCACAGTCTACCACACCGCGTAACCACTGGAGACTGCAACACAATCACTGCAGTGGCAGTCTACCACGCCGCGTAACCACTGGAGACTGCAACGCAATCACTGCAGTGTCAGTCTACCACGCCGTGTAACCACTGGAGACTGCAACGCAATCACTGCAGTGTCAGTCTACCACGCCGTGTAACCACTGGAGACTGCAACGCAATCACTGCAGTGTCAGTCTACCACGCCGTGTAACCACTGGAGACTGCAACGCAATCACTGCAGTGTCACAGTCTACCACGCCGTGTAACCACTGGAGACTGCAACGCAATCACTGCAGTGTCACAGTCTACCACGCCGCGTAACCACTGGAGACTGCAACGCAATCACTGCAGTGGCAGTCTACCACGCCGCGTAACCACTGGAGACTGCAACGCAATCACTGCAGTGTCAGTCTACCACGCCGTGTAACCACTGGAGACTGCAACGCAATCACTGCAGTGTCACAGTCTACCACGCCGTGTAACCACTGGAGACTGCAACGCAATCACTGCAGTGGCAGTCTACCACGCCGTGTAACCACTGGAGACTGCAACGCAATCACTGTAGCTAACAGCAAATACCACTGTTACCGGAAATCTTGGGCCCTTTCTAAAGCCTCTTGGCAGATTGATGGCGCTTCTAAAGGAGAACGGAATGACTTACTTCACGAGCGATGAAGGGGGAATAAATAGTACATGGCATTGGCACAATGTAATCGCTCGCTCGCCTCATTGTGCTCATTTTGGGCAGCCCATCTAGGACATATTCTTTTCATCCCACACATCCCGAATAACAATATTTCAATGTCAACAATGCTCTAGGTAACAAGTTTAAATGTTGACGGGAACTAAAAGACCATATTAGGAGAAACTAAACTAGCAAGATGAACTCAAAATATGAGGCGAACCTAAAATCGAGGACTTGAGCTGGCAAGAGCTGTTTGCAAAGCTCCAGTGCCCGCTAACTCTAGTCCAAAATAAGAGTGGAACACATCAGTCGGCGATAAAATCCACCGCCAGGCAATAGGCTCCTGCCTCACACAAAGCTGCCAGCGCGGGGGACGGCCCCCAGCGGAGCAACACTGACCCCTCGCTCCACCCCTGAGCCCAGGTCCAGGCAGCGGAGGCGGCGGAGGGGGACGGCCCCCAGCGGAGCAACACTGACCCCTCGCTCCACCCCTGAGCCCAGGTCCAGGCAGCGGAGGCGGCGGAGGGGGACGGCCCCCAGCGGAGCAACACTGACCCCTCGCTCCACCCCTGAGCCCTCCAGGCCCAGGCAGCGGAGGCGGCGGAGGGGGTGAGATGACCCGCGGGTCAGACCCCGCCGCTCGTTGGCGGCACGAAACGCCGACCGCCGGTGTGCGCCGATCGCGCCGCGGGGGCGCCAAATGGTGGCGCTTTTTGCCGGCGGCCTGTTGACTCCCGGCTGGCAGGCAGTACGATAACAGAATGATTTATGGCGCCGGTGGAGACAGGAGAATGGGCGGCCCACCCCGCGGTGGTCCATGCCTGCCCGCCTGACTGCTTCCCTCCCTCCCTCCTTCCCTCCCGAGACAGACACGTCGCCGGCCGGGACTCCGCGCCCAGACGTGAGCCGCTCTCATTAGAATGCATGATATAGGAATTCCTTCGTAACAAGACGGGCGGTCACATTTACCCGATATCGTAGGATTTTTTTACGTGTCATCTCAAATTGTGAAATTAGACAGTGCTGAAGTTTCTCTTGTGACTTGTCATATAGGTACTGTCCGAGTCATCAGCTTTGTATTGTAGGGCATACACTGTATTGTGTTTTGGTGAGTGGAGCGGACTGGCTCATAGTGCCATGTCAGTCTCTCCATCAAAGCGTCTTTATCCTCAAGTCACTCGGGCGGAGACGCCAGTTAAGCCGCATTAAGCCATAATGTGATGCAAACATTCATCACAGCATGGGCTGGCTGCGTGAATGAGCCGAGCATTGGGGCCTGATGACGCCGGATTAAACGCTCGTTTGTCTTGATTGGGATGCAGATGCTGTTTCGCCATCGGAACCCGTTGATTTATCGCCGGCGGGATCGATAAAGTGTGACGCTGTAGTGCGTCAGACGTGTCGCGATCTGTCCGATAACACGCAACAAACGGCCAGACAAATGGCGCCAGCCAACTTTTCTCCGGAGAATAGATGCACACGCGGGAACATTAATGAGTGGCGAATATAACTCACACTACCATATAAGTGTGTAGATATCACAAAGATAAACTAATATAATCGCAAACATGAATGATACATTAGTTTAAGACTCCCGTCCACAATCAGATGTTGTCGGGAAGACCAGGTAGTGCGAGCTAAACGTTTTCACCATTTCGTGACGTGACGTCTGCTAAACTCTGTCGAGATGCGGCGACAATCCCTTGGAACGGCGGCCAATCTGGGCGGGCATTAGAGGTCGTTAGGGCTGTTTTGCCGGCCGCGGAGCAGGGCACTATCGCACTAATGGCGGCGGCTCGGCGGCGCGGCGGGCGTCTGCTGTCACCGGTGCCACAGCAAGTGGCGCCACCTGTGTGGGCCGCCCGTCCGCCAAGCCGGGTCGGCCAGGCCCGGCCCGGTCCGTCGCGCCGACGGCGGCTATGCCGCGGACCGTCCCGTCGTCAGCTGGGCGGCCGCAGCGGGGCACGGGAGGGAGGGTAGCGGGGCCAGCCGAGCCAGAGACGTCCAAAGGGACCCCGGGTTCCTGATGCACACTGCAGTGGGTCACGGGAGGTAGGGCGATGGGGCCGTCCCAATACGACCCCGGCTGGCTGATCTACATTGCAGGGAGCTGACGAGAGGTAGGGCGACTAGACCAGGCAGGTCGGGACCGTCCCACTGGGACCCCGACTCTCTGAGGTGGGGTGGGATGCAATGTCGTGCTGATAGATGTATCTTCGATCACGTTCGCTGGAGACAGGGTGTCGCGAGAAGGGTTGAAGGGGCCGATACAGCTTGAGCCTTCTATCTCGGTACTAAAGGAGGTATCGGAGGGTGGATAGTGGCATGGGCTCCGCCACCGGGGGAACGGGGGGGGACATGTCCCCCCCCCCCACTTCAAATTTGGGGGACAGAGTGGCTGTTGCCCCCCCCCCCAACTTTGAGCACATGACACTGCCCTAAAATTTCAGGCACCTCAAATAGTAAACACCTCAAGCACCTTCAACAGTAAGAATACATAAAAACAGTCCACTCCTGATATTAATTTATTAATGACCAAGACGCGTTTCTATAACTTCTTCAGTTGGTCATTAAAAATAGGTCCTATTTTTAATGACCAACTGAAGAAATTATAGAAACGCGTCTTGGTCATTAATAAATTAATATCAGGAGTGGACTGTTTTTATATATGTCAATATGAATTAACAGTAAGAATACAGTTATCCAGATAATTTAAAAAAATCGCGCCACTCCGCGGCGCAATGGCAACACACATTCAATTGTATACGGGTTAAAACAAAATTATAAATTCGCACCGTTTCGCGGCGCATTTATATTTTGTTTATATGTTGCTACTTTCCTATATAATTGGGCAAAATAGTTCGCTTTATTACTTTTTTACCGCACTCTTAAACGCATTTTTTTTTAGAAGTCATAGAGGAAAAAATGCATATCCAGGGTAAAAGATTCCAAATTTTCGCGCCGCGCAATTCCTTAAGGGTTCCACTTTCCAGGGCTTGGGCCTAACAAAAATATTCGAAGTTAGTATAGTTGATTCCAAACTACACTGACAAAAAATGAACGTTAAAAAGTCTGCCCCAGAGGGGTGTTTTGCAACACCTCCTTAGGGTATCGAACACTAAAAAACGGCGTAAAAAAGTCAGACTCTACAAAATGGTGTCTGACACCTTCTCAACGGGAGTCTTGACTCCTTCAAGAGAGTCGTGATTCTCTTGAAGGTCCCAGAAAACACCATTTTGTAGAGTCTAACTTTTTACACCGTTTTTTAGCGTTCGATACCCTAAGGAAGTGTTGAAAAACAACCCTCTGGGGCGGACATTTTGACGGTGTGCCAATCCACGTACGGCTGTCATTTTTTTCAGTGATGGTGTCGCTGGTTCCAAAGTTGAAATGACCACTCAGTTTACTAACTCCAGCTCCTAAAAGTTGGTATGGCCCATGGCATACCTGCCATACTGCATTCTCCATCCTTGTAACGTGCCTTTTCATCCGTTTTGTTTGGCCCTTTCAACGCTTGGTAAGGGGGCCTTTTCAACGTTCGGGAAGGTGGCCCTTTCGAGGCGCCCCTCCCCCTAGACAAAATCCTGCCTACGTGCCTCTGTGGACTGTGGTTAATTAACAGCCATGCCATTACAACTTAGCAGTAATGCGCATGTATAAGTCGCTCAGCTTTTTTAGAAGCGGAAAGTACGCTAACTTGTCAACAAGTCACCTTTCTAGGCAGTGGCGTCGCCACACAATTTTTAGGGGGGGACAGCCATGGGTTTGGGGGTCAGCCCCATTGGGCTGTCCTGCGAATCTGGAGGGGGGGGGGGGCGGTGGACTGCGGCCGGAGCGATCCTGGGAGGGGGGGGGGGAGCGCCCACAGCCCCTCCCCCGGTGACGACGCTCGCTGTCTCTAGGTACCACTGACACAGCAAGCAGCGGGAGTATCCCGATGCAAGTTGGCAGTGGCGCACGCAGGGAGTCAAAAGGGTCAGCTGAACCCCCCCTCGATATTTCTGAGGGACACGCATCAAAGGGACACGTATTCTGGCCCATACCTGGCAGGGACCCGGTCTTGGTCAGGCCTGATCGAGGCAGGGGTCCGGTGCTGGTAAAGGCGTGATATGGGGTCCGGGCAGGACGAGGGCCCGGTCACAACAAGGCCTGGTTCTTGCATATTATTGATACGCCCTTTCTGGTAGGAGTCCGGTCTTGGTCAGGTCCGATCGAGGCAGGGCCCGGTTCTGGCAAAGGCGTGATACGGGACCCGGTCAGGACGAGGGACCCGGTCACTTAACAGGGCCCGCTCCTTGCCTTTTTTAATACGGGCCCGTTCCTGATAGGAGCCCGATCAAGGTAGGCCCCGGTGCTGGCAGAGGCGTACTATGGGGCTCGGTCAGGTCGAGGGCCCCGTCACAATAGGGCCCGGTCCTTGCAAATTATTTATACGGACCCGTTCTTGGTCAGTCCCGATCGACGCAGGGGCCCGGTGCTAGCAAAGGCGTGAGATGGGGCCCGGTCAGGACGAGAGCCTGTCACAACAGGGCCCGGTGCTTGCAAATTCTTGATACGGGCACGTTCTGGTGATACGGGCCCGTTCCTGGTAGCGGCCCAGTCTTGATCAGGCCCTATCGAGGCAGGGGCCCGGTGCTGACAAAGGTGTGTATCAGGGGCCCGGTCAGGCGTAGAGCCCGGTTCCCACCATATCCCATAATCATGTACTCAGCCATATATCTCGTTGAGCTCATGAATCCACGTCCACCCCAAACTTCAAACCTGTGGCGGAGCCCTTGTATAGTGGCGAGGATTAACCCTCGCCCTACGGGAGCTTTTTTCACCTTCGCCCTACGTGGGGGGGGGGGGGGGGCTATGGCTAACAGGCCCCCTGTTAACTTCTGAACCAAGCAACTTAGAGCAATGCGGTAAGAACCAGCATGTTGCCTGTCATGAGAGGAATCTAACAATATGCAAACTTTAGGTTTCAGGTCAACGGATGACCTTCCAGGTCAAGTGAATGACCTCGGATTTACCACGTCCAGAACAGCGATTTTGCTCTTCAGAAAACCTAAAAATGAGAAATTGATAAATGTAAATAAAAAGGCATGTTCCTAGACCAGTTTTGGCTCAGAAATACAGAAAAGGTAATTATTTGTTCGTATCTTGTCAAAAAAGTCAAAAAAGTTATTAAAAAATGACGTCATCAGTTTCTTACACTTAGGGAGCGAGCCTGTCAAAAATGAAGATATTGCTTTGCAATTTGGTATGGGTATTGTCCATACTCAGTTCTCTCGCATATATTCCGGTTTTTCTAATATCTTTGAAAATTTTGAGTTTGTGGCGATTTTTCAAAAAAAAAATCTTTTTTAGGGGTCAAAAGCCCAAAATTTTGAAAATTGGAGATTGCCATTTTAAAGAGAATTCCATTTTGTATCTTTGATAAATTTCCTTTAAAACTCTGTTTTCTACCATTTTTCAAATATTTATCGTTTTTCCACCAACATGACGTCATCAAAACATGATTATCTCCCAATCTACTTAATCAATTTCAAATAAATTTTTACAGCATACGTACAATTGTTGTTAACTCAGCTACCGAAAATGTCAGCAAAATGCGCCGCATGTGTAAAAAGTTATGCAATAAAAACCTCAGGGGGGCCTGTCAGGCCCCCCCCCCTAGGGTGAGGGTTAAAAGCGAACGTACGCAACGGAAGATCGAGGAGTTTGATCTCAACCTGACGCTCGTGGTTTTAAAATACTTCACATTTAGGCCAAAATGTGACCCAAATGTGCAGAAGTTTGTCATTTGCTTTCTCCTGAGCATATGCCCCTGGGCACGAACCTGTAGTGGCCTCTCGCTGATTCGGGCATCTTCCGGCCGTCACACCTCACCGGCGAGATTGGATGGGGCCGTGACCCGAATTCCCTGCCACTTTCTGCCGGGAAACGAACGGAAGACGGCCCCGAGGAGACGGCGAGGCCGACTGAAAACCGACCCTCCGAGAACCTCGTCTCAGAGGATGCCACTTGGCCTGGACGCCAAACCTATCGCCTCTGAAACCTCTCAGAGCTGACAGGCCGACGCGGGAAAATACTTCAGCTATCCGAAAAACAAGTCGAGTGTTTCCAGAGTGGGTCAGTATGCGGACATCGAGATGCCACGAAACCCTGTCCATCTGCGAAACCCAGTTGACTTTCCTCTTACCTTTATACTTTCTCAATTGCTTATTTGCTACGGCTTACTATATATAATTTGCCACGAAATTAATACATTTTTAATATGATATACGAGATCCATGGCAGCAAATTTAGCGAATTCCGGCGAATCCCGAAGTTTGTTCTGTTCATTGCCACTGTATAATGTATCTCACTGCAGGATAGCCAGTTACGCTGGCCGGCAGTACACGGTAAGGCACCGTGCTGACTGCCAGTTCGATGTCTCCGGGTGTCTATCTCTCCGTGGCTGTCTGTCACCGTCTGTCACCGTCGACCGTCTGGACCTCTGTGGTCCCTCCGCTGTGCATTAGGCAAGCGGCGACGCTCTGCCTCGCTCGCCAATCACCGGGCCTTGCGCAACGCGCGCCACAATGCCACATCAGGCTGGCAGACAGGTCGGCGGCGGCGCACGCTAATGGCGATAACGGCATCCACGTGTTGAAACACGAGGCGCGCCGGCTTAAATCTACCGCTGACGGCTTCCGTTCCGGGCGGGAGCGCTGCGGCCGCGGCTGCGACGGCGGCGGCGGGACACAGATGGGAGGCTGAGAGCACCAGCGACGCGGCTCAGTCGGCACCGGCGGCACCGCGGCTGCACCGCTGACGGATGCCGGCCATCCGACAGACGACACGCGCCGCCGTCCAGCCCAGGCCGTACCTCGTGACCCGGCCACACCCGCGACAGCTAATTTGTATGATGACTGATAGACGGCAGTTTGCAGAAAGAAGGAGACGATCCTTTCTGCGCGGGAATGTTCGCAGCGGTGTTGTTGAGCACGTGCGAGTGACAACGGCCGCTAAGTGACAAATGTGCTGCCGACAAATGTTGCTTCAGTTCGCTTTTAGTCCGTTTTCCGGGATTTAAAGGGATCGGACCATCTTCACGTAAGTAAGCTGATGTACGCACGAGTGAAACGAAAGCAGTGTAACAAAAATGGCATTGTGAAGACTTCAAACTGGAGAAAATTCAGTGACATTCATATTTTGCTTGATGCCAGAACCTAAGCTTATTCTGAAATGCTGCTGGTCCATTCCGTCCTTGAGCATTTCAAACAAACAATTATAGTTTGTGAGCGGGAGCATGGTTCTTCAATTGAGCATGATTTGGAATTCAGGGAACATTGACTGCTCATTAGTACCGCTCGGTAGTACGGCTCGGTAGTACGGCTCGGTAGTACGGCTCGGCAGTACGGTTCGGTAGTACCGCTCGGTAGTACGGCTCGGTAGTACGGCTCGGTAGTACGGCTCGGTAGTACGGCTCGGCAGTACGGCTCGGTAGTACCGCTCGGTAGTACGGCTCGGTAGTACGGCTCGGTAGTACGGCTCGGTAGTACCGCTTCGTAGTACCGCTCGGTAGTACGGCTCGGCAGTACGGCTCGGTAGTACCGCTCGGTAGTACCGCTCGGCAGTACGGCTCGGCAGTACGGCTCGGTAGTACGGCTCGGCAGTACCGCTCGGCAGTACCGCTCGGTAGTACCGCTCGGTAGTACGGCTCGGTAGTACGGCTCGGTAGTACCGCTCGGTAGTACGGCTCGGCAGTACGGCTCGGCAGTACGGCTCGGTAGTACGGTTCGGTAGTACCGCTCGGTAGTACGGCTCGGCAGTACGGCTCGGTAGTACCGCTCGGTAGTACGGCTCGGTAGTACCGCTCGGCAGTACGGCTCGGCAGTACGGCTCGGTAGTACCGCTCGGTAGTACGGCTCGGTAGTACGGCTCGGCAGTACCGCTCGGCAGTACGGCTCGGTAGTACCGCTCGGTAGTACGGCTCGGTAGTACGGCTCGGTAGTACCGCTCGGTAGTACGGCTCGGCAGTACCGCTCGGTAGTACGGCTCGGTAGTACGGCTCGGTAGTACGGCTCGGTAGTACGGCTCGGTAGTACGGCTCGGTAGTACGGCTCGGTAGTACGGCTCGGTAGTACGGCTCGGTAGTACGGCTCGGTAGTACGGCTCGGTAGTACGGCTCGGTAGTACGGCTCGGTAGTACGGCTCGGCAGTACGGCTCGGCAGCACGGCTCGGCAGTACGGCTCGGTAGTACGGCTCGGTAGTACGGCTCGGTAGAACCGCTCGGTAGTATGGCTCGGTAGTACCGCTCGGTAGTACCGCTCGGTAGTACCGCTCGGTAGTATGGCTCGGTAGTACCGCTCGGTAGTACGGCTCGGTAGTACGGCTCGGTAGTACGGCTCGGCAGTACCGCTCGGTAGTACCGCTCGGTAGTACCGCTCGGTAGTATGGCTCGGTAGTACCGCTCGGTAGTACCGCTCGGTAGTACGGCTCGGTAGTACGGCTCGGTAGTACAGCTCGGTAGTACCGCTCGGTAGTACGGCTCGGCAGTACGGCTCGGCAGTACGGCTCGGTAGTACGGCTCGGTAGTACGGCTCGTAGTACGGCTCGGTAGTACCGCTCGGTAGTACGGCTCGGTAGTACCGCTCGGTAGTACCGCTCGGTAGTACCGCTCGGTAGTACGGCTTGGCAGTACGGCTCGGTAGTACGGCTCGGTAGTACCGCTCGGTAGTACCGCTCGGTAGTACGGCTCGGTAGTACCGCTCGGCAGTACGACTCGGCAGTACGGCTCGGTAGTACCGCTCGGTAGTACGGCTCGGTAGTACGTCTCGGTAGTACGGCTCGGTAGTACGGCTCGGTAGTACGGCTCGGTAGTACGGCTCGGCAGTACCGCTCGGTAGTACCGCTCGGTAGTACCGCTCGGTAGTACCGCTCGGTAGTACCGCTCGGTGGTACGGCTCGATAGTACGGCTCGGTAGTACGGCTCGGTAGTACCGCTCGGTAGTACCGCTCGGTAGTACGGCTCGGTAGTACGGCTCGGTAGTACCGCTCGGTAGTACCGCTCGGTAGTATCGCTCGGTAGTACCGCTCGGTAGTACCGCTCGGTAGTACCGCTCGGTAGTACGGCTCGGCAGTACGGCTCGGTAGTACGGCTCGGCAGTACCGCTCGGTAGTACGGCTCGGTAGTACGGCTCGGTAGTACGGCTCGGTAGTACCGCTTGGTAGTACGGCTCGGTAGTACCGCTCGGTAGTACGGCTCGGCAGTACGGCTCGGTAGTACGGCTCGGCAGTACGGCTCGGCAGTACCGCTCGGTAGTACCGCTCGGTAGTACGGCTCGGTAGTACCGCTCGGTAGTACGGCTCGGCAGTACGGCTCGGTAGTACGGCTCGGCAGTACGGCTCGGCAGTACCGCTCGGTAGTACCGCTCGGTAGTACGGCTCGGTAGTACGGCTCGGCAGTACCGCTCGGTAGTACCGCTCGGCAGTACGGCTCGGCAGTACGGTTCGGTAGTACGGCTCGGTAGTACGGCTCGGTAGTACGGCTCGGTAGTACCGTTCGGTAGTACCGCTCGGTAGTACGGCTCGGTAGTACGGCTCGGTAGTACCGCTCGGTAGTACCGCTCGGTAGTACGGCTCGGTAGTACCGCTCGGCAGTACGGCTCGGTAGTACGGCTCGGTAGTACGGCTCGGCAGTACGGCTCGGTAGTACGGCTCGGTAGTACGGCTCGGTAGTACCGCTCGGTAGTACCGCTCGGTAGTACGGCTCGGTAGTACCGCTCGGTAGTACGGCTCGGTAGTACCGCTCGGTAGTACCGCTCGGTAGTACGGCTCGGCAGTACGGCTCGGCAGTACGGCTCGGTAGTACGGCTCGGCAGTACGGCTCGGTAGTACCGCTCGGTAGTACCGCTCGGTAGTACGGCTCGGTAGTACGGCTCGGTAGTACCGCTCGGTAGTACGGCTCGGTAGTACGGCTCGGTAGTACGGCTCGGTAGTACGGCTCGGTAGTACCGCTCGGTAGTACCGCTCGGCAGTACGGCTCGGCAGTACGGCTCGGTAGTACGGCTCGGTAGTACGGCTCGGTAGTACCGCTCGGTAGTACCGCTCGGTAGTATGGCTCGGTAGTACGGCTCGGTAGTACCGCTCGGTAGTACCGCTCGGTAGTACCGCTCGGCAGTACAGTTCGGTAGTACGGCTCGGTAGTACCGCTCGGTAGTACCGCTCGGTAGTACCGCTCGGTAGTACCGCTCGGTAGTACGGCTCGGTAGTACCGCTCGGCAGTACGGCTCGGTAGTACGGCTCGGTAGTACGGCTCGGTAGTACCGCTCGGTAGTACCGCTCGGTAGTACGGCTCGGTAGTACCGCTCGGTAGTACGGCTCGTAGTACGGTGCGATGTGCGGTAGTACAGTAGCCTGTTCAAACGTTTCCTCCTTCACCCGTTGAACTGACCTGGGCCTCCCGATTGACTGCGATCTGCTGCGGCTCGATCCTCTCCATGTCGATACACTGCTGTCCAGCGTCAATGGACAGCCAGCGGGGAGAGCCCGAGTGAGCCTTCCTGCACTCCGACCTCACCGTGCACCTGCAATTACAAACAACGCGGGTTACATGAGACCACTCCTATAAACATCCCATACACAACGCATCTCGTCTGGGTGCTCTCACGCAATCAGACATACTCCTTATTTATCGGGCGTTATTTGCTTCCCGCCAACAGGCTCCTCGGTACCCCCCCCCCCCCCGTCGGAGTACTCCCATCTCCACCTCCCATCTCGGCCGTCCGATCTCGCCCCTCCCACCCCCCCCCCCCCCGCTCCGTCAGCAGATAATATAAAAATAATTGAATCGGCGGCGCGGAGGCGGCCGATCTGATTAGGACGGGCCCGCGACACCAGCCCTGCAGGACGCCGCGCCGCGACGTCTGAGGGAATCACTGACGGAGGCGCCGGGGTGCGGCGCGCGGGGTGAGGACATGTGGGTGGTGTGGGAACAGCGGCTGGTCAGAGGAGGAGGCGAGGGTACAGCAGAGATGGCGGCAGGGCTATAGTTGGGATGGATGTGGGTCGGAGAAGCTGTTGGTAAGGCTGCTGTGTAGGAAGGCCGAGGGCCGCTCCGACTGTGTATGTATGTAGCTCGGGGCCGCCCTCGGCTAGGGTGGCGCCCGCCACTCCTCCTATGATGGATGGTTCTGCTCTGTAATGGCTTGGCCTCCGCCGCTGCTGCCGGCGCCGCAGGTGGGCAGCTCCCGGCTGGCCAAGGCCGACCCGACGCCCGAACAGCGCTGACCCTCAGGTCACCGAGTTCATTGGCAGCCGCCTACCGTGCGAAATTCGCACAACACGAGCACGGCAAGCCGTATCTAATGATCGGTTATGCCTCCGTGGAATTATTGGATCGGCATTCAGAATTGACAAGGTTCGTGTACCGGTCAGGTGCATGCGGAAGTGACTGACCGGAGATTATAGGGTAGGTAACTACAGATCCAGTGTTTTACTCATGGTTAGGAAATCCACGATAACCGCCAAGTCCAGGGATTCAGGTCACTGCCCAGGCGACCAACATCAAACAGCTGATCTAGATCTGCTGACTCATCCGCGGAGCGGGTGGTTTTCGAACGGAAATGAAAACATCACATGCGATAACCACTGGGTCGGCTATACACCGGAAACACTTTGTGCTGCGCTGTGCGTACGGCGCTGAACACATACACAGCGCTGCTCGACTGTCGGCCGCTGCGGTATCGCAGCGGGCCGGAAGTTTGGGGAACTTGACGTGGTCCTGAAAAAAAACTGCGCACCAAAATTCAGTCCGCAGCGGCGAATAACTTGGCATGCAATTCCAGGCGCCCCAGCTCATGCTTTATGGCCAGGAGCAAGAATCGTTTTTCGTTTTTACACTGATGCAAATGGTTAGTGGGGTTTATTGGGGTTTATTATAGTGTGGATTAACAACATACCGGCCGACGTCTTAACCGTTGTGCTCATAACGCATAGTGCTGGTGAGCTTCACTCTTATGTGAGGCCAGGCGGGCAGTTTTTTTACCTCCAAAGCTAAACGAATGTCATCACTGAACAAACTTCTGCTACATGCGTAGCATAAACAGATTCTTTACACGCGGCATTCTGGGCGTGCCATGAGTGCGGTCAGGGCCGCCGGCAGGTCCGTCGAGCGTGCTGCTGTGGGCCGTGCCGTGGGCCGTCCGCAACACGAGAGCAGCATAGCTGATGACTTACCGGCCTGCCGCTGCCGTGCCTGGCAGCCCGACCTGCGCCGGTCGGACCTCACACCGGCGGCGCCGTGACATGAGCGTGTCAGGTGACTTACTGCGTCGGCATTACGACCGGTCTAACGGCCCACTAACGTGACTCCCATGGGCCGGATTAATTCGGCGGCGCCGCCCCTATGACACTTACCATTACGTTGACACTTTATTCGCTCTATTATGACGGAAAATGGTGGGATAAAGGAGCGGCTCCCGGGCCGTAATGAGCCGTACAGTGGCGTGGCGATCCGTCAGCCGAAAGCGACCCGCCGAATCACGCACGCTTGGGCCTCGAACCGGGCTCGGACCGGGCCCAGATCGGGTCTCGGACCGGGCCCAGACCGGGCCTCGGACTGGGCCTCGGACCGGGCCTCGGACCGGACCTCGGACCTGGCCCAGACCGGGCCCAGACCGGGGCTCGGACCGGGCTCGGACGACATGCCGGCGGCGGCGGCGGCAGCGGCTGACCGGCCTTAGGACGACCCACCCAGGACCGAGGCGGCGGCGACGGAGAGGCACCAGGCACGGAGAGACTGCCGATAAGGCACGATCGGCCGTATCCGCGGCTGCCGGACCGGTCTCCCGCCCGGCGACGAACGTGACCTCGGACAGTGGCAAACTGAGACGAACCGTCCCTCCCTTCGTCCCTCCACCCGAGACAGACCCTCCCGCCGTCCCTTCGCCCGAGCCCTCCTGAATCACAGGCGAGCAGGCCGGCTGTAAAAACCGGCGCGCCCACGTCGGAATCGGATTCGGCCTTTTCTTGCCGGGCATCACGGTGAGTTACGGATAATTGCAGCACGAACAAGTAAACAGAGAGCAAAAACGGGCCACATTCGGCCCGGCAGCACCGGCGAGTATGTTCAGTCCACGCGCACCATAGGAACACGTTATCTGCAGTGGCAAGAAGATGACGTACTGCCACGCTTTCCTTCTCCAGCTCGTTTATATTTGCGTAAGAAGTAATAAAACAGACTTAATCGTGGTCTCGCCCCAAGGATTGCAAAAATGGCGGCTTTATTCGTGTCCAACCGTGACCCAGACATTGAGACTCGAAGGCACAACCGTGACCTTCGAGTCTCAATGTGGCTGTGCTGAAAAGCTCCATGAAGTTATTTTGTAACTCCTTTGCTGAATCTTCACTTGCAAATAATATTTGACGGGAGAAGAAGCAACAAGATACAACGTCGCCCGAACTCCTAAGGCGTGATTAATTCATGTTTTGATTATTCAAAACCAATGCATAATGAAATATTCAACAAGGTATGCAAATGCATATCTGGACGGGAAGTGTTGACAAGCCTCCGCCCAAATACTGTCAGTGTCAAACAAGCTTTAGCTAACAGATGACGAGTCTAGTTAGCGCGAAGGAGGGCCTCACCTTTTCTCCAGAGAACACCAGCCGCAGTAGGGGTCTCCAGCCTGGAGACACTGCGAACAGTTGGTGTACTGCTCACACGTCTGGATCTTCAGCAGGGTCACCTGGCGGCACCGGGAGGGAG
Organism: Chirona hameri; assembly: GCA_036785665.1. Lineage (NCBI taxonomy): Eukaryota > Metazoa > Arthropoda > Thecostraca > Balanomorpha > Balanidae > Chirona > Chirona hameri. The sequence continues at coordinate 95,954 of JAXIVJ010000234.1, read as the reverse complement.
GAGTCAGAGTCAGACGTTTACCAGAGCCGACCAGTGATATCTGGTACAGAGCGACCAGGCCTCGAGCCTCTCTGGTACAGAGCGACCAGGCCTCCAGTCTCTCTGGTACAGAGCGACCAGGCCTCCAGCCTCTCTGATACAGAGCGACCAGGCCTCCAGCCTCTCTGGTACAGAGCGACCAGGCCTCCAGCCTCTCTGGTACAGAGCGACCAGGCCTCCAGCCTCTCTGGTACAGAGCGACCAGGCATCCAGCCTCTCTGGTACAGAGCGACCAGGCCTCCAGCCTCTCTGGTACTGAGCGACCAGGCCTCCAGCCTCTCTGATACAGAGCGACCAGGCCTCCAGCCTCTCTGGTACAGAGCGACCAGGTCTCCAGCCTCCGTCAAACGTAACAAGTAAGGGTATGCCATTCTACAGACTGTTTCAGGACACAGGGTGATGCCTCTAATGGTAACGCACCATACGGCGCGTTACCGTCTATTCCCAGAAGCACCCGTCTCGTGATCCTCTACCCGCACCGGAAAGAGGAGTTTTGCCAACAGCGACAGGCATCACTAATAGCGAAAGCTTGTTGAGCAAATTTCGGGTCGGCCGGCCAGTCACAACTTCTCGATCACGCCTCGGTGGTGATGTATTTCTCCTGGGACCGGGCCAGCTCGCCTAATTAAATGGCCGTGACATCCTGAACGGATTCTCCAAGTTGCACCCCGTCGGCTACGACTTGGACGTCTGTTCTGAAAGACTGCGGCGATCACAGGATACAACTGACATGTTGGACTGAGCAGATGCCTTGCAATTAACAAAAGTTGAGGATTCAAATCAATTTAGCCACCAGTTGAAAGGCGTTTATTTTTTTTAGGAAACACCCGCGATAATGTGACTCATCAGGAACCCATCAAAATTCCTCCACATGGTGTCAGGAGCGCTTCGTTGAACAAAATACATTCATCGCTTCGCTGAACTATGTCACCGTTTCCGACTCCATCACCCCTGATAGCGCATCCATCGCCATTTATGACAAACCAAATACAAACCTCTAACTCGCTCCCTCAGCCGACCAAACACCTCGGCCGATCCGTTATTACAAACCAAAACACTGACTTCTCGTCATCACTGGCCGTTCAACAGACGGCAGCGGGTGGCGGCGCTTGCTGGCGGCGAGGACGGCGCACTGCACGGCCGTGTCGGGCCCTGATTGACCCGCCACGGACGGACGATATTTACTGGCCCCGATGGCAGCGGTGGCCCGACGTTAATCGCCCGCTAAATAAACAGCGCGCCGCCTCTGCTGCCGAACTAACTGGCGGGAGGGACCGTCAGGACGGTCAACACAGGACAGTCGGCCGTCCGGTCTGGAAACACAGTCAGACTGGACGGACAGTCAGACTGGACGGACAGTCAGACTGGGGCATTGGACGGCTGGGGCGGGCGGGTCGTACAGCTCATGCACTCCATCTCCGTGTCCTCCGGGGGACTGATCCGACACCCGGCGGTCGACATGAGAGGAGACTGACGATCCGACACCCGGCGGTCGACATGAGAGGAGACTGACGATCCGACACCCGGCGGTCGACATGAGCAGAGACTGACGACGGACAGCGGGACGGCCGGCACCACTGCCACCATCGCCACCACCATCACAAACGCACCGCCGCGCAGACGTGGCCGCCTGTCGGCCTGCCGGGCAGATGAAAGGGCTGACAGCGGCCGTGCTGCTGTCAACACCTTCGCTGTCCCAGCGGAGACACGGGCCTGGCGCCGGAGAGACGACCTGGTATCTCAGATCTCAGCGGAGACGGTGCCGGTATCTCTGATCTCCAGAGCAGACGGAAGAGATGGCGGTGACGGGCGGGCCTATCTCCGAGCGAGATTGGTTCTGCCGTGGGACAGCTGGCTTCGATTGCCAGGGGAAGCCAATATACCAGGCTAGAGCTAAGCGCTGACGAGATTTCTAATTTTCAGAATGTTGCATGCTTATTTGCTGGATTCGGTGTACCTATCGGCTATCACTTCCGATTTTAATGGACACAACAATTTGACGACCCTGGACAGGAACAGACAGCAAGACGAAATGACAAATTTTAGGTTGCATGTTTTCGTTCCACATTTCAGGATCTCTTTTTTCATTCCACATCTCAGGATTAGCTCAAGCTGCCATTATTTGGGCAGTCACCTCTAGTGGAGCTTGTTGTTATTGTATCGGCATTAGCACTGTTAAAAGGGAAATTATGACCTTTTGATTTTGTTAGTAACAATGTATTTGGCTACCGTTATGGTATTAAAATGATGTGATCTATATTTAAGAATTAAATAAAATGATTCCCTAATTTAAAGTTCATGATCGGTATTTTCCCTCCACTATTGGAAAGCGACACATCTGGCGCTTTTGTAGCAATCTGTGCAACGTTGTTGAATGGGCACTTCTAAGCAAATCGCCGACACTAAATAGGTCGCCGTCGATATTGCATCGATGAGCTTCCGATTGAATTGCCAGTTTTTGTATTGTTTGTTAATTGTAAAGGATGGGTGGGCATATAATCACAACAAGGAGAACGCAAAGTATATTTTTCACACCATTGCGTACAAAATAAATACGGGAAAAGCCCGGAGTTTGATGGAAACCGAAAAGTAACTTGCAAGTACCGGTCGTTAAAAACGTGGACCGCTTATCTCTCTAATATCTCGAATATCTCTCGGAAGGAATTTTTATGTGCAAAATGCGATGAATTTTCATCATATTTGGCCTCGTCTGTCGATTTCAAGTGCTCACTCCATTTGTGTGGGAAAAGGTAATTATTTCCCTTTAAAAAAGCTCGGGAGCATACACAATTAGGTACATCATCGATTCTGTAACTTTGTGATAATACGGTGGTATGACATGATTTGCATCAACACTGTGGTGTGGCACAGCAACTTGCTCTATCTATACAGTGCCAGAAACGTATTCAGAAGTTATCAATGAAACCAGTACGTACGTGTGAACATGTTTTGAACCATGCGGGCCGTTTCCTACCGGTTGAAATATCGCTAGTGTCGTGCACGGTGAGACTGGCGCAGCGAACCAAGCTCCGCTGAGGTGAAAACGACCAGACAACTGTTCCGAGCGGCGGCGGATGCCGCGTCGATCGGCGTTCAGGCTGGGTGAACGCTGGGATGAAAACAGCAGGACGCCCAAGATGCAAAACAGCAGGACGCCCAAGATGCAAATCACGCTGACCGACCACTTATAACGGGGAGCTGACGAAGTCTCCGGAGCCGAGGAGACGCACGGGGAGCTGACGAAGTCTCCGGAGCCGAGGAGACGCCCCTCAGGAGTCAACAGAGGGCGATCGCATCTGCCACGTCCCGGGCGATGTAGCGGGGGGGGGGGGGGGGGGCTCTATAAATATGCACTTGGGCCAAATTCCTCTGAGGGAGATCATTAAAAAGTCATTAATCTCTGTGTGCGCGTCAAGGGGTGAGGAGCTGGCCAGCTGGTGTCGGGATCGAGTGTCCCCTGAGAAACGCAGTCGCTCCGTCCACAGCTGATGAACGACTCGTGATGACATTTTTACAGCTGCAGACCTGTTTTTCCGAAGCTCCCTCAGATGGAGTCCGTCTCCGCGTACGATTGTTTTAGCGAAAGGACGCCGTAAGTGTAGTGTTACGGCCAGAAAAAGTAAGCGCGTCGTAAAGCCTGAGAGGGCCCGTCGCGCAGCGGCAGGGGGCCTTCAATAAACTGCTGGGTGGCGCCCCGCGGCGCGGCGCGGCCGGCGGCTCCGGCGGCTCGGCGGCTCTCTATCGGCCTCTCTATCGGCCGGTTATGGTCTCTGCAGACGGCTTGACAATACGGCGCGTGCCCAATGGACGTCTGAGCAGCGCCGAACACGACCGGCAATGTGATGCAGCTGAGGTATGGCAGGCTCCGACTGTGCTCCCGCGGCGTCCAGCAGCTGAGGTATGGCAGGGTCCGACTGTGGTGCACCCCGCGGCGTCCAATGGTGGTGCTTATTGTGATGTGACGTGACGTGATGTATAGGTGAATGCGTCCGACCCATGCAAGGTGTCAGATAAAATTTGCATATGTGCATGTCTTACTTAATTCACTGAGAGCTCATCTGTCCGATTATGCTGGGCATGCAGGTTATTTAAAATTAAAATGTGTTTTCCAATGGTTCTGAGACCTTGTTATTCTAATTAATATGTGTCGGCCGATGCTTCTGACATCCCAAGACATGAATACGATGCATATAACTATCCGAGGATCGCATTCCTGAGAAAGCACGTCAAAGGAAGTCTTACATTGCAAAACTAATATTTAAAATTGGCCCTTCTAAAGATCAAAGGCACTTGTACTGTTATTATCATAAAATAATGAATCGGTATCATCATCAAATAGAGAATCGGAAACACCGGCGTCATTGAAAGACGGAGAAGCAATAGTGGTGCATAATTGAAAGTCGAATCTATTAATTTGTTCTCAACATCTTTGTCACTCGAAAATGCCAGTTGAACCATATCGCTTCATACTTTTTCGCTTCGTCGAATACACGTGTCCCGACGTTGCAGATAATTTGATATATTGGTATCAATTAGGAGAGCAGTAATACAAGGGAGGATCAATATAGGTTCTGAGAGAAGGTGAGCTGGTGCCTGTCGGGGACTCGTGTACGACTGAACCAGAGTCCTGCCCTCACGCACCTCGGGCCGAGTGAGACGCACGCGCCACGCGCACCGGGTATGACCTACGGGACCACACTCAAGTCATCCCGCCCGTAAACGGCCTGTTTTTGTTAGACCTCGGCTGACCCGGTCTGAGGCGCTGGCGGATCTGCGGTTTGTTCTGTAGTTAACACCTACGTGATAGCGAGTTTCTCTCTCCCGACCCCGCCGTCACGTGCCTCCCCGGTCAGCGGCCCTTCGGTAGACCTGAGCGGCTGGCGGGCGGCGTCACAGGGCAGTCACAGAGGCGCTTCATCCAGTCCTCCTCCACTCCTCTGCAGGTGGAGCGGTACCGGCGGGCAGGAGAGGGAGGCACGCACGCCGCGCACACCTCTCTGCAGCCGCCGCGGCGGATCCCCGGCCGGTCGTCAGCCCGTCAGTGGGCCGTCGCGGCTAACTCGGTCCGCTGTCCTCCCTGAGCCTCGCGGAGCCGACACCGTGCGCCACACAGCCGCAAACAAACGCGGCTCACACAATGCGGCGCGCGGCCGGCCGTCTAATGAATTCCGGCGGCGGAGGGCGGACAAATTACGTGCGCCAGAGGAGGCGACGGACGACAGCGCCGCGCTGTCCCCGGCCGGCCACACGCGCTGGGCGGCGATACGGCGCGACGCACCCACTGGTGCCGGGGCGACGCACCCACTGGTGACGGGGCGACGCACCCACTGGTGACGGGGCGACGCACCCACTGGTGACGGCGCGACGCACCCACTGGTGCCGGCGCGACGCACCCACTGGTGCCGGGGCGACGCACCCACTGGTGCCGGGGCGACGCACCCACTGGTGCCGGGGCGACGCACCCACTGGTGCCGGGGCGACGCACCCACTGGTGCCGGGGCGATGCACCCACTGGTGCCGGGGCGACGCACCCACTGGTGCCGGGGCGACGCACCCACTGGTGCCGGGGCGACGCACCCACTGGTGCCGGGGCGACGCACCCACTGGTGCCGGGTCGACGCACCCACTGGTGCCGGGGCGACGCACGGCCGCCGTCTGTCGGCGCCGCGCGGCGCGACCCGGGGCGGCGGCGGCCGCGGCACAGGTGTAGCAGAGGAACGGAGCGGACGGACCGGAGAGTCCACGGGGGTGATTATTATACCATGGTGATAAATAGACCACAATGGCGAACTAGCTTGTAAATGAGCAGAGGCTTGATTCCGCTCGTATGTTGGTTATTATTTATTCGCTTGTTTACTTACGAGGCAAATGTATGCTCCGTTGGTGGTCGTGTGTTCTTTATGGTCGCTTTGTTT
>JAXIVJ010000234.1:0-85000 GCA_036785665.1 Chirona hameri | reverse complement strand
TGCGCACGTGCAGAGGCACCCCGCCCCTGACTTGTGGGAAAGTGGGGGCTGTGGGGTCCATAACCACACACGAAATTTGAACACAATCGGCTCAGCCGTTGCCGAGTTATTGCGAGGACACACCTTCCAACACCCCTCACGCGGCACGCGCCACGCGCAGTGGTAGTTACCCACGTGAGTCGGCACTGGTCTCAAACAGGGTAGGCTGGATGGGGCTGCTCAGCAAAGAAGCCCGCTTGTCAATCGGACATGCGGTTGCAGAGATATTAGCTTGTCAAAAGCGTCGCCACGGGCCGGGCCAGGCCAGGCCGGGTCGGGTCGGGTCGGGTCGGGTCGGGTCGGGTCGGGTCGGGTCGGGTCGGGTCGGGTCGGGTCGGGTCGGGTCGGGTCGGGTCGGGTCGGGCCGCTCATATTAAGATATTTTCCATATACCACGGAAAGACGAGCGAGCGCATAACTCTTAAAGGGTTTCACCTTTCCGAAAGTTGTCAAATATACGCTTGTTGTAGTCGAAAATATGAAGTAAGTGCTGCTGAAAACGATGGTGATATTTTATCTCTCTAAAAGTCACTTAACTTTATACAAATTAAGGTTTTAAATTTGGGATGATGACGTCATTATTGAGCTATAGACCGCCGTTGATTAGCTGACAAAGTGGGATCGGCTGACAAAGTGGCTGTCAGCCAATCAGCGGCGGGACTAGCCTAGACCCCATTTTGCAAATGCGAAATTAAATTGCTTAAAAACAGCTAAGTTTTGGGGAAAATGACCTTAGTATTTTCGACATTTCAATAACGGCCAAAGATAATGGCTATCTCAGTTCAAAACAATACAAAGGTGAAACAAAATTTGGCTATACAGGGTATTTCGAGCTGAAAAAAAAACGAATATGTCATTTGTTTGAACGATAGGTGGATATCCGTCGAAGATTTTTTTCTTCAGTTTCGTGCCCCGATCGGGGCACGAAACAGCCGAACAGCATCTTCTAAAAGGGCCCCTTTTAGAAGAAGCTGTTTCCTGCCCAGATCTACTACCACGACACTAGTCCTGTGTCGAAATTACTTAGCGTAGCGAGGTAATTCTTTCACCACAACCCGTTTTTCGATCTGCTCTATAAATCTGGTATCTCAGTTCAAAACCCCATGTTAAAGGTGAACTATTCCCTAAGACAATCATAATGATGCTCATCACAGCCATCCAATATATAGTGGAATATGTTGTTTAATTCTCATCTTCTTTTTTCGTGTTTTCCTGTAATAATATGAACAAATACAATACCAATACAAATTTCACAGCAGCAGGATTAATTTATTAAAAAAACGACCGCTTGAAATTCATCCGAATTCTCGGCAATATTTAAAATTATTATTGTATGGAATAGAATGCCACGGATTTTCTTTAAAAAATATGCAATGATCATGGCTTAGAAAGGGATACACAACCATAGAAGTGTAAATACTGTGTGACTTAAAGGGAAATAATGACCTTTTCCACTAAAATGGAGTTAGCACTTGAAATCGCCAGACGAGATCAAAATATATTGTAAATTCATCACATTTTGCATGAAAACTTTCCTACCGAAAGATATTTCAAGTTAAAGTTGATAAGCGTTCCACACTTTAAACGACCGGTACTTGCACTATTTCTGACCTTTTGTCAAGTACTTTTGGTCCTCATCAAACTGCGGGCTTTTCCCGTATTGTTTGTTTACGCAATGGAGTGGAAAATATATTGTGCGTTCTGCTTGTTGTGATTATATGCCCGGCGATCTTCTAAAACTAACAGCGATTGAAAAAAGTGGCAATAAAATCGGAAGCTCATCGATGCACATCAACGCGGCATAGTGGTTGCGACCCTCATCGACCGGCATAGTGTTAGTGGTTGCGACCCTCAATTTTTGAAAATCGATTCATTTGTTTTCAACATTAGGAGTTGTGTATAGTTTGTCTGTGGCTGTATATAACACTATGCTTTATTTTATCATGAAAAAATAATAATTTTTCCCAAAAAAAACTAACGAACAATAACACAAAACTGGCAATTAAATCAGAAGCTCATCGATGCACATCGACGGCGACCTATTTAGCGTCGGCGATTTGTTTACAAAGTCATTGTCATGCTTCTCGGCGCACTTAACCATCTCGGCGCACTTGGCGAGTTGTTCCTGATTAGTATACCCAAGTCCCGTAGCAGGCTTTGTTAATGACGTCACTGGTGCCATTCTTGTGTAGCATTGCAAAATATATCTGATTTCGAGTTGAAAGCTTATTAAAGACTTATTCAAATTATTGTTTTTAAGTTTGAATTTTCTTGTTTATCATTATTAAAGGTATTTTATCACTGTATTTCATAGTAGTTGACACTTCAGAAACTTGTGACGTAATAATATTGTATCCAATATGCATTTCCCTCACCTTTTGCTATTGTGGCGCAGTGCCGAGTGCTTTGCGAATACTAGCTTGCCTGGGGTTCAATTCATTCCGCTCTTATTTTATTCGAGTTGGTATAGTTTGCATGTTGTTGTTATTCATGACTTATACTGATAGTCAGTCATGCATCACGGATGCTTCACGGATTGCTTCACGGATCAGAGCGCTGCTCGAACGCACGCTAGTAGCGCTTTCGTTCTCCATGGCAACCAGGCGTGAGCCAATGAAAAGCCAGAACGTATTCCCTTTCTGGCTTTTGATTGGCTGACGCCTGGTTGCCATGGAGAACGAAAGCGCTACTAGCGGGTGTCCGAGCAGCGCTCAGTTTGATCGGAAATGTCACAGAGCCTCCACAAATGCCGCACTCGATGTTAACAATGGTAGGGAAGGACGAATTTGTCAATGACCTTCATGAAGTACACAAGGTACTTGTTTTGTATTTTTTCCAAACTTACAACTTTGAATTTGGGAATAATTTTATTTAATTCTTAAATTTAAATAAAATAATTTTAAAAACATAACGGTAGCCTAAGAAATTGTTGCTAACAAAATCAAAAGGTCATTATTTCCCTTTAATACAAATTCATAGCCAACTACGGAACACAACCAATCGTGACTTGGACAAAAATGTGCAAAGTGGCATTGAACAATAATTCTTCTTTGAATAATCTCAGATTATTCAGCCTTAGATTATGGAGCAGGGAATTATGTAAAACAATACTGGTTAGAGTTAATTTCTTAACAAGCATTGATGTCCAGAGCCTCACATAGATACTTCTGTGGCGTCTTTGATCCAGATAGACGACAATCTTCCACGGTTCTTTGTAGCCAGGAACAACATTAACAAGATCATTTACAAAATTCCGCCTTGAAAGCCCTCCAAACGAAGATGAATGAAATGAAGATAGGCGCACCAAATGCTTCGACATAAGAAAAGTTGAAAAAGAGGAATAATGACATGACTATAGGAAGATGCTTAAAAGCCTTCATACAGAAAAGCTCACGGATAATGCATGCGCGGACCAGGCGGTTATCAACTTGTTATGCAGATTCAGATGAAACAGACGAAACATAACTGAAAACTACAGGGTGTTTCATAAAGAATGTCAATGTTAAAATCGAAAGCACACATAGTAAAAATAGGAGCACGTGCAAATTTACAAGTATTGTTGGAAATGTTGGACATTTTGTTTTCCAACACATGTCATAGCCTTCACACAGCCAGTCAAAGCTGAGAGGTGAAGATGTCAGGCCTCCTCGCGCCCAACGGCAAATATATGTAATATTCGGCAAAATATGTAATATTCCAAATAGCAGTAGGCTGATGATCTTCGAATTCCGAAATTTGTGGGAAAATCGAAGTTGAAGCGAAATATTTGATTATACTTTATATTCAGCGCAAGGAATATGGCTAGAATAACGCATTGGGGAGCTGCATTCAAAAGATTCGTAACCAATGAGGACCCACGGGTGGAGTTTCCTATTCAAATGGTGGGGCCACTGCCTCACCAACTTTGTGTTTTGACTCACCGACGCTTGTCAGATTTGGAGGTCATCCGGCATTAAAATGGTCATTTTCACCTCAACGAAACAAAACAACCACAACCAAGCAAAATTACATTTTGCCCCACCAACTTTCTTTGAAAACTCCACCCATGGTTAGACCTTAAACCCATTTTGAACCTGGCTGAAGCTCGGCAGGCGTGTGATCTGTCGTCTGGCTGACTGGCCGTGGATCGCCAGTCCATGTCTGTCAACACTAGGCTGCTGGTTTTGTTGTCGTGACCATGGCGTAGCTAAGAAAGACATCCTGTTAAGTCTGGACCGGCTGAAGTCTGTACAGGAGTTAGCTGACTTCATAGTCCCCGAAGAAGCGACCCGGGCCATGCGCCATCTCCGTTTAAAATACTTGTAAAGTGCATTGAACTTTGACGTGCTGCCGTGAAGCCGTTTTGCTAGATAGGGGAAATCTCACCACAAAAATGTAAATGTCCAGATGTTCTGAAACGCAATAGTCCAACAAATACAGAAATTAAACTATTTATCTGTAAATACTAACAATTTCAAAATTGACATTCGTTATGAAACACCCTGTACCTATATTAAATTCACGGAACTCGTGAATAAGCCATGCGAGCGTTGGGAGACCATAATGCTGCAAAAATGACGAGATACATATTTGCTGATTGACTGTTTCCGTAATATTCTTGGGATGTCCCTTTCCTTGGCACCCCGAGGCTATCTCAGTTAAAACTCCATGCCCTCGTTGTCACACCGCTATCATCTGTGAGTACGATGCCATGTGACTACTGCATGACTACTGTGTGACTGCCGTGTGACTGCCGTGTGACTGCCGTGTGACTGCCGTGTGACTGCCGTGTGACTGCCGTGTGGATCCCGTGTGACTGCCGTGTGGATGCCGTGTGGATGCCGTGTGGATGCCGTGTGGATCCCGTGTGGATGCCGTGTGAACCTCATGTGACTGCCGTGTGACTCCCGCGTAACTGCCGTGTGACTGCCGTGTGACTCTGTGCACTGCGCCTGACTCCAGCCCCGGCACTGCGTCTGGCTCACGTCACGCCGCTGTGCGTCACGCGCCGCGTGCCGCCCGTCGGCGCCACTATCGCCACCGCCGCGCCGCGCCACGTCACAGCGGCGCGTGTCACGACACGACGGTCCCGGGGGGCCCGGGTGGTCTCCGGTGTTCCCGGGTGGCCGGTGGGGGTCCCCGGGTGGTCTCCGGGGGTCCCCGGGGGGGGGGGGGGGGGTCTCCGAGAGGAATATCCCGTCCACCGGACGCCGCCGCTGGCGGAACATGGGATCGCCCGTCGCCGGGTCGTCGTCACAGGCGCCCGTGCCGCGCTGGCCGTCTTAGACAGCCCGTGCCGCGCTGGCCGTCTCCGGCCACCTCTGGCGCGTCGTGTTTGTCTATTTCGGTCGGCGGCGCGCGCGTTCGGCGGTGGGATGCCACCGGTGGCGGTGGTGGCGGTGGTGGCGCGAGGGGGGGGGGCGACGACTGCCCGTGGCGATCGGCGGCCGGCGGCGCTGTCGGTGTGCCCGCCGGGGAGCCGCAGAGTCGCGCCGACCACCCAGCAGCGTCGAGCTGCAGCTCCTGCCGAGCGATCGGTGGAGGCAGCGGGCGGAATACCCCCGGACAGCCCCTCGGACTAGCCAACACGCTTCCGTGCTCCAGGGCGAGGAGCCTCGAGCGACTGACGGACCGAGCGGGCCCAGGTCACATCAATAGCGGAGCCAGGTCTGACACACGGAACTGACTGAGCACCCATAGAGCTTCCAGAGTGATGGAGAACTGACAACTCTCATAGAATCTACAAGCCGCAAATGACAGAGCTACGTATCCAATTTCAGACACTTTGTGTTTCCTAATGTGCTTTATTTACATGGATTATGCAAATGACATTTTTCATAGTTGGACCGTTGTGAGTGACACAAGTCTAGGGGCATTATTTCCAGCTAAGTCGCACGTCCTTGAAAGGAACAACTCATGAATGCATTGTATGGTAATTATAAAAGACATCACCGTTGTCGCACTGCCACGACACTACCTGGCTGGCTCCAGGTGCGTACCTCGGTACGATACTACCTGGCTGGCTACAGGTGCGTACCTCGGTACGATACTACCTGGCTGGCTCCAGGTGCGTACCTCGGTACGATACTACCTGGCTGGCTCCAGGTGCGTACCTCGGTACGACACTACCTGGCTGGCTCCAGGTACGTACCTCAGCACGACACTACCTGGCTGGCTCCAGGTGCGTACCTCGGTACGATACTACCTGGCTGGCTCCAGGTGCGTACCTCGGTACGACACTACCTGGCTGGCTCCAGGTGCGTACCTCAGCACGACACTACCTGGCTGGCTCCAGGTGCGTACCTCAGCACGACACTACCTGGCTGGCTCCAGGTGCGTACCTCGGTACGATACTACCTGGCTGGCTCCAGGTGCGTACCTTGGTACGATACTGCCTGGCTGGCTCCAGGTGCGTACCTTGGTGCGCACAGTCGAAGCAGACATTAAACACCCGCGCCAGGAAGCTGCGAAAACAATTTGTCACGCGGGATAATGATGAAACGGACTGTAAAAGCAAATATATGCGCGGCGGCAGGAGCGCCTGAGACGCGCCACATGGCTACAGACACTGTTTTTGCTTCCTTCAACAGGCATCATTTCATCGCCAGATGCCGCAGCTAATGCGTTGGCCAAGAGAAATAAGGTCGGCGGTGTTTGCCGCTCCCAGTTCGGGCGGCCGCATCACAGCTCTCTCGCCTTCGCTCCATGCCAGCCGGCGGCCACCCCGGAACAGCATGCAGGTCGCATGGCCCGCTACGGTGAACCATTCATTACAATTTGTAGATAATTCAGCCTCAGATGTGCAGTGCGACGATCGGTCTGCAAAGTGCCATTCAAGTCATTACGGGCGACGTAACTGTGCCAACGATAACAGCATGCCGATAGACGAGGAACGGGACGAACGGGGCGCGTTCCGGCTTACCGGGAGTTTAATTTCAGCACGGATAGAATGCACATTTTCATTTTTAAATGTTTACCCAGCCTGCATGATCAGTTAGGTCATATCGCCGTTTCATTAGATAAGTATGCAGAATTGCAGACGGTTGGGAGCGAATTAGACAACCACAACCACCCAGGAAAGGCTGAGTAACCGTGAGCAGGAGCGCGGCTGTTTGCATCGTTTGTAGACCGGCGGGCGTCACACGGTCATACCTCCCACAGTCGGGCGGGGCGCCAGCGGAGGGCAACACAGCTGAGCCGGTCGGCGGGCGTCACACGGTCATACCTCCCACAGTCGGGCGGGGCGCCAGCGGAGGGCAACACAGCTGAGCCGGCCGGCGGGCGTCACACGGTCATACCTCCCACAGTCGGGCGGGGCGCCAGCGGAGGGCAACACAGCTGAGCCGGCCGGCGGGCGTCACACGGTCATACCTCCCACAGTCGGGCGGGGCGCCAGCGGAGGGCAACACAGCTGAGCCGGTCGGCGGGCGTCACACGGTCATACCTCCCACGGTCGGGCGGGGCGCCAGCGGAGGGAAACACAGCTGAACCGACCGGCGGGCGTTACACGGTCATACCTTCCACAGTCGGGCGGGGCGCCAGCGGAGGGCAACACAGCAGCCGGGGAGGAGGTGGCAGGAGGGACGTATACAAAACTCCTGTGGCGGGGGCAGCGGAGCCAGACTAGGCCACATCTGCATGCTGGCCAGCACGCCACAGACCGCGCCGCTTGTCGCCGCACCGCGCCGTGATTGATTAGGCCGCATCGCAATGAGGCGCCGCGCCTTGCTGCCGCGGTGTCAGGTAGCGCGCGCCGGCGGGGGGGGGGGGGAGAAAACAAACAGGTCAGAGTGGACCGGCGCCGTCTGCGGGGAGGCTGGGGTAACTCGCTGTCGAAGAGGAGATAACGTAACCAACAAGGGATAATGGTGAAGGATGAAGACGGAGGGTGCGAGGGAGGCTCCTTCCTGTTCAGGAGGGCAGACAAACCGATGTTTTCTGTTTTTTCTCTTCCTGAGGAGTCGGTTCCGATTGCGGAAATGCTTGGATTTAAACCATGCAGAACCATGCAGAGTTGTAATGATGGAGGCGGAACAGGAGAAAACATAAGGCAGTCGGACTGGGTCATATTGCTTATCTTGTCTCTCCAAATGAACCGGCCGATGAGCACACTGCTGAGCCGGATTGAATTTGTCTGTCAGAGCCGCCTTTGAGAACTGCGCGACGGCTGCCTCTCCTGGCAGGTTAATTGATTTCCTGCTGAGAAACGTCCCATCAGGCCCGCATGCCAGATGAGTTGCCAGCCGCCGGGCCGTGAGGGAGGCCAGATGTCTGTCGGCCCGGCCCCCGGCCCCCGGCCGCCGGGGACGGGACGTTCGTCACCGAACATCACCTGCACCCACTCAACGGAGCGCACACCTCTCAAAACGGGCACGCCGATAAATTATCAGCCCGCGCGCTATTTGTGTAGCATGCCGCCCAGGACTGGCTGGGGTAACAGCACGTCAAACAGTATCACTATAATAACATCTCCGTATTTTAGTGGCGTGTGATTTATCATACCGGCATGACGCGTGGCAAATTATGACCTCGTTCATCAGAAGCGGAGGGAATATTGCAGCTTCAAGCATCATCGGGATCAATAAGCCAGCTCTTAGCGGAATATTGCTTGATTCAAACATTACAAAACTGATAGGTTACTCAGGACATTAAGCAGGTCATGTACAAATATAGCACTTTCTGAGTCGAGTGGTTCATGCGCACACTGGTGAGGCATTTTTGTCGGTACCTCAGATGTTAAAGCTGGTCGATAGTTAAGGAAGCACCGGGGTTGTGCTCGACATAGAGGAGTTGAATAAATTTTGACTAAAAATCGACAACTCATGAGTGTTGTTGTTGGGTGAACATTGGGGGATGAGTCGAGTTGGAGTTGAGTCGATTAGTCAGCTAAGTTGGCTGTGACTGAATATTGAGGGCCTAAAGGTCACATAGCTGCTCTTCATGGACCGTCCAAAACCGACATCAGTCCTCCCAATGACATTTCCTAGCGACGCACGGCACAGCCGTCAACCCAGACATATTTGGGGACATTGCGCGCAGACGTGCCGCCGTGCCCCCCCCCCCCCCTGCTCCGGCCGGCACGGTTGGCCGGGGTCGGGGTGTGAGCGGCGGCACTGGCGGGTGTGGGACGGAAATAAGCCGGACACGGCCCCCGCCGCCGCCGGCCGGTTGGCAGCCAGCTGTGGCGCCCTGTGTGGTCCGCCGCGCCGGACATCGTCGCGCCGCGCCGTAAATTAACATTCCCGTCGCGTTCGACTCGCGTTCGACGACCGGCCGGAGCGATAAGCGGCGTCACACCGGCGGTCGGTGCGTCTCCGGCGGGAGGGTGTGCTGCTGCCCGGCGCCGCGTCCTCCCTGGCTAACGATCTACTGCTCCGTGTCCTCGTCACTGAGCCCTGCAGTCCGTCCTTCCCCGGAATAGTCCTTCCCTGTCCCCCGTCCTACCCAGGGCACTCCATAGAGCACTCCTCTGTAACAAGAGCGTATACCAAGTAATGCTCTCCGAAGCCAGTCGCAATGGTGAGTCCTAACTCCCAATGGTAAAATGCATGTGAAATATTGTATACGAATTATTGCAAGCTGATGAATGCATGCTACGCGGAACATCTGACAACATGATGAGTCATTTTCGAATCAGAAACTTTCAATGACAGCTGGCCCGAGGACATGATTAAATCCTACGATATTTTCCTTTTGTTCCTTTGTATTGCTTCCTTCGTAACATGAATAGGAAAGTCCCAAATGTCATAGAAAGCTTTTGTCATTTATTTTCACCTCGGAGAACTATGTCCCGCCCGCAGCGCGGCGGCGGCGCTCCGCGGGGACATCGTAAACGTGTCTCTGGCCGGTGTCCGGCCGTTCCCGGGACTGTCTCCGCGTTTACGACGGCGTGCGGCGGCGTGTGGCCGCTGAGAGCCGGCCGACGCCAGGCGTAACGAAAGCCGGTCCGCGGCCGTCTCCCGCCGCGGCCCCCGGACAGCGTGACGCTGTCAATGACGCCGCCGCAGTGACGCCCTGATGGCGTGACGCTGTCAATGACGCTGTCAATGACGCCGGTCAGCCGGCCGGAGCAGACGCCGCAGTGACGCCCTGATGGCGTGACGCTGTCAATGACGCCGGTCAGTCGGCCGGATCAGACGCCGCCGCAGTGACGCCCTGATGGCGTGACGCTGTCAATGACGCTGTCAATGACGCCGGTCAGCCGGCCGGAGCAGACGCCGCAGTGACGCCCTGATGGCGTGACGCTGTCAATGACGCCGGTCAGTCGGCCGGATCAGACGCCGCCGCAGTGACGCCCTGATGGCGTGACGCTGTCAATGACGCTGTCAATGACGCCGGTCAGCCGGCCGGAGCAGACGCCGCAGTGACGCCCTGATGGCGTGACGCTGTCAATGACGCCGGTCAGTCGGCCGGATCAGACGCCGCCGCAGTGACGCCCTGATGGCGTGACGCTGTCAATGACGCTGTCAATGACGCCGGTCAGTCGGCCGGATCAGACGCCGCCGCAGTGACGCCCTGATGGCGCGCCGATGACGACGCGTTTGGCACCGGCCGCGCTGCGCCTCCCGCGCCGCCGCCCCGTGCCCGGGGAGACGGTGTAACTTCTCCGTCAGTAAACTGGCGCCGCGCTCCAGAGAACTAGCTGATCGGCAGCGGAGCGGGAGCCGAGCAGGGCTTGGCAGGAGCTTGGCAGGGGCGGCGCGGTGGCGGCGGGTGGAAATCTCCCGCTGCCGCCGTCTCGGGAGCCGCCCGGCTAATTCGCGGAGGGCGTCCGCTGCCAAACGACGCTGGTATCGGCGCGGCCGGAGGATCGTCGCCGGCGACGCGTGGCATCTACACGGGCCTAATTAGCTGCGACGTGGGGGCAGGAAGCGGGGCAGGGTCGGACGGAGGAGTCTCCACCGGACGTGGACGGGGCCTGGGGAGGGGGGCGACACGCACTGGGTGGCCGGGAGGACAGCCGCTATGGTGGCTGGTACAGGCACGCGACCTGGACCAGACGGGGGTGGAGGCACGCGACCCGAATCGGGCAGGAAAAGGGCAGGGTGCGCAGTGCTGATTGGGCGATATGACTCTGGTGGCAGAAGTGCAAATATTTCTGGCGATAGTTTCCTTAAAGTTAAATTGTCTGGAAGAATTTGGACCGTCATTGTTCCGGAAATATATTATATAACTCCTACGTGTATAGTAGTTTATCTATCTATAACGCAAGTGGGCAGATGCAAACTATAAATGCAAATATATCGCAGCTATTGTGCGTGCAACGAGAGCTTCACATTTCATTCTGATTGCGCAAAGGGCCCCATCTCTCCAACGCATCGCTGCAATTTAACGGTGTTGAAAGGATTGTATGAAGCGACGAAAGCCGCCGAGAGATGCTGCTGGCGGTGCTTTGATAGTGCAAAACACTGCGGGTATGCGACCCGAGTGCTCCGGCGCGCACAACATTGATCACCGCCGCGTGAAGCACGCGTCACGAGCTCCAGATACCCACTTCCTGGGGCTTTGTTCGAGCGTTCATCCTCCATCGGGTTTAAGATACGACCACTGAACAGCCAATGCCACTGAAACTGGTGAACCATGGTTTCGATATTTCCTAACATGATAAAACGTGATTTTAATTGATCATCGGAAGCCGAAACGGCACCCGATTTTCCGATAAAAGAAAAAAGGTCTTCTCTTGGTGACCGAGATGAGATGATAGATCGTTTAGATTCGTCTGAACGGGGCATTGGCCGTTTCGAAGCACGCGGCTGACATGGCTTCACACGATTATGTGTGACATCCCTTTATTGCGATCAGCACGGGCATCGGCCAATCCATTGGATGGCGACGCAAAGTTTAAAAAGGTTTCGGGAATCCATTTGAGGGTGACGCCGAAATACTGCGTAGTCCTGAAATAAAACCGTGCCGCATTGTTGGCTGCCCATGTTTGATGGCGGAATAAAACTTAATTTATCTGTCACATATGTCCCTTGAACCGCGGTAATTGCGGTAGTGGATGTGCAGTGTGCACATTTGGAACAAAGACAGAGAAATGCCGCAATAGCAAGGACATCTCTCGGTTTAGGTACATACCTTTTTGAGTGTGCCGTGCTGAGTGCCCAGCAGCGCCACAGTGTGGTGACCTGTGAAATCTCTCGGTTTAGGTACATACCTTTTTGAGCGTGCCGTGCTGAGTGCCCAGCAGCGCCACGGTGTGGTGACCTGTGGAGGTGATGGCTACACTGGTGACCCGCTGGTCCCAGGACAGCACCGGGGCGGCCACCAGCGGCTGCAGCGCAGAGATCTTCAGGCCCACCGAGCAGAAGTGCAGGATGTTGCCCGTCGTCTGGAACGAAGAAAGGAACCGTGAGGACAGATCATCGCGAAGTTTATCGCTGCTGATATAAAAGGCACCTGAGAACTCCACAACCTCCCCTGAGTGCTGAGGCCTTCTCTCCGTAAAACCTGAGCCGGGCAGGGAACACATGTACCGGCGATGACTGCGGGGTTGACACTGCGATGACTGCGGGGGTTGACACACCATCAATAATGCATGCCGAGACGGTACACAGCACACGGACGCATTTTACGACCGGTGATACATGCGGCATACATTACCACGGCTCGCGGTGCACGATTTTAACTGCCGCGTACCCCTCCGCGTCCGGACGGGGCGCAGACCCCCGACTTCAACTGTGACCAGTTCAGACAGGGGGCATACGCTCCTGTGCCCGACTCTGACTCAGACCCTGCGGCCGACCAGCCGGAAACATGACACCCGACGCAAATAACTTGATGGAGTTTCGGGCGACCAGGACCCATATAACGGCGACAAGCGCAAATAAACCCGGCATTAAGTGCCGGCTCAGGTCATTAAATGTGCGTCTGGTAAACTGTCCGCTGCTTACGACTTGGCAGACTGAGTCGCGAATTCCGTTCATTCGCTTCACTGATCGTTAAGTTCCTTTCCGGCTCCAAGCAACGATAAAGCTAGCACAACTGCAGCAGAGTCCAGCTGCAGACTTTTATTGCAGGCTTCGAACGTAGCAACTCAGGATAGTTAACAATACGTAAAGCGAATTAGAATGAACTCCTTCGTTGAACTACCTTTAGCAATGATCTATGAACGCTCCTCGACCAATTACAAATAGTAGTTAACAACTCCACAGCAACATCTCGGGCATTCAGTGAGCGTTTCGGGGAAACGTGACCTAATTTGATTGGAATGTAGCGTAAGCTCAGCTCGCCGAGTACCGTCCGTTTCATTACACCCCTGAATCAACTCCGCGAATACTTCGCACCATGGAGCAGCCGAACTATTTCTCCTGAGCAAACACCGCATGTAAATCGAGCGCCCATCGGCGCCGGTGGCTGTAATGAGAGTAGGCCGTACGCGTCCCGTTCCAAGATCAACTGGCGACTTGCTGCGCCTGAGAGGGAACCCGGCTGGGCCGCCCGACACTAACCCGAGCTGACACCGGTGTACCCACCCCACCAGCAGGACACGGACGCTCTGCAGCCACCGTATCCGCCAGGTCCGCGGAGATCGGACAGAGCTCTGTTGATCCGACTGCAGAGCGTTCGGCTCGGTTTGACGCGGCACCGCCCGTCCAAAATACACACAGGGACATAGGCCCACACACGGGCGGTCGCGGTGTCGACAGGCGGCGGCGGCGACGGCGGCGGCCGCGGTGGAGCTATAGTTCAGGCACGTACCACCGCTGCCGCCGATACCGCCCCGCCCAGCCGCCGTTGCTACCGAGACAACACCACATTACTGGCTACTCGGGTGTCTCGATACAACACCGCATTACTGGCTACTCTGATGTCTCGAGACAACACCACATTACTGACTACTCTGGTGTCTCGAGACAACACCACATTACTGACTACTCGGGTGTCTCGAGACAACACCACATTACTGACTACTCGGGTGTCTCGAGACAACACCACATTACTGACTACTCTGGTGTCTCGAGACAACACCACATTACTGGCTACTCTGGTGTCTCGAGACAACACCACATTACTGACTACTCTGGTGTCTCGAGACAACACCACATTACTGACTACTCGGGTGTCTCGAGACAACACCACATTACTGGCTACTCTGGTGTCTCGAGACAACACCACATTACTGGCTACTCTGGTGTCTCGAGACAACACCACATTACTGGCTACTCTGGTGTCTCGAGACAACACCACATTACTGACTACTCGGGTGTCTCGAGACAACACCACATTACTGACTACTCTGGTGTCTCGAGACAACACCACATTACTGGCTACTCTGGTGTCTCGAGACAACACCACATTACTGGCTACTCGGGTGTCTCGAGACAACACCACATTACTGACTACTCTGGTGTCTCGGCACCGGCTGGGAAAGCGCCAAGTGGTGACGCTCGGCGGTATACTCGGCGGTGGCGAACCTCAAATCCACCGACCCGGAGCGCGAAGGTGTCGGATCCACCGACCCGGAGAGCGAAGGTGTCGGATCCGCCGACCCGGAGAGCGAAGGTGTCGGATCCGCCGACCCGGAGAGCGAAAGTGTCGGATCCGCCGACCCGGAGCGCGAAGGTGTCGGATCCGCTGACCCGGAGAGCGAAGGTGTCGGATTCACTGACCCGGAGCGCGAAGGTGTCGGATCCGCCGACCCGGAGAGCGAAGGTGTCGGATCCGCCGACCCGGAGCGCGAAGGTGTCGGATCCGCCGACCCAGAGAAGGACACGTGTCAGATCTACCGACCTCGGACCGGGCTTGGCGCGCGACTGCGTTGCTTGGCACGGTGCAGTCAAACGGGCCTCTCCAGGGCAGTCTCCAATCAGTCAAGCCGTCAGTAGAAGGGAGCGGCAGAAGATGTGTTCATAGGTCGATTAGTCTGGCATGGATCCATACATCAACAGAAGTGATAAGGACCATTCAATTAATTACAGGCAGTAATCAACTTAAGAGCTCCAGAGTTTGAAGGTTCGAGAGTTGAAAACATGCTACGAAAACTTCCAAACTCATTCAAGGAAAAACTAACCCGGTCACCACTTTGTGCTATCTGACTATCAGCATCCCTTACACTTCACATGCACCATTAACCACCTTCTAATGCGCTCCTATCTGGCTCGTGCTGTACCTGCCATCCTCTATCTCTGCTGCGACGTTAATTGCCGCCCGAGTGGGCCGTCCGGAGCCTCGTGCTGATACGACGTCCGACGGCCGCGGTCCGACGTCTCCCGCTAACGTCCGCCGACCGCCTGACGTCGCACCGCCAACGTCACGTCCGCCGACCGCCTGACGTCGCACCGCCAACGTCTCACGTCAGGACAAAGCCTCGGCGCCGCGCACAGAGGGCGACACGGGTGACGCCTCGCGGCAGCACGTCACCGTGACCGTGGTCACTGGGTCACCGACGCGCCACTAACGCCGCTTTCTACCGCGCCGCGCCGCGATCGCCGTCGCGCCGTGACTGCTATAACAGGACCTGATCGGGACACAACAAAGCCGATAGTTTGTCGTCGCAGGGAGTCGATAATTCACCGCTCCGTTTCCGACAATGGTGGCCACGACTGGAACGAGGTCAGGTCAGCTGGCACTAGCACGATGGCAAGTCCTGGACTGGCTACTGCAGACATCCTGCGCTTGTGTGAAGGAAGAGCCCGAGAAGCAGGAAGCCGGCACGACTTCGGCAGGAGATATTTACTGCGAATCACGCTTCGACATTATCTCCACAGCGCCGCCTGATTACATCCACGAACCATCCAAGCGATTTAGCCCTGAGGCAGTCCTTCCTCACCATGTCTCGGTCCAGTGAGCCTGCTCAAATGCGGGCCGGCTGAGTGCGATCAGCCGCCGCCGCCGCCGCCATCACCGCCGCTCCGATCATCGGCGGCGCGTTCAAGGTTAATCAGCAGCGCGTCTGTTGAAGCAGGCTCCGGGGACCTGCAGCTGATCAGCCGGCGGGTGTCGCGGTCCGGGGGACCTGCAACTGATCAGCCGGCGGGTGTCGCGGTCCGGGGACCTGCAGCTGATCAGCCGGCAGGTGTCGTGGTCCGGGGACCTGCAACTGATCAGCCGGCGGGTGTCGCGGTCCGGGGACCTGCAACTGATCAGCCGGCGGGTGTCGCAGTCCGGGGACCTGCAGCTGATCAGCCGGCAGGTGTCGCGGTCCGGGGACCTGCAGCTGATCGGCCGGCAGGTGTCGCGGTCCGGGGACCCGCAGCTGATCAGCCGGCGGGTGTCGCGGTCCGGGGACCTGCAGTTGATCAGCCGG
Organism: Chirona hameri; assembly: GCA_036785665.1. NCBI lineage: Eukaryota > Metazoa > Arthropoda > Thecostraca > Balanomorpha > Balanidae > Chirona > Chirona hameri. The sequence goes on along the minus strand of JAXIVJ010000234.1, from coordinate 68,733 downwards.
CGGGTGTCGCGGCTGCGCCAGCTGTGCCGCCACCGCTGTTGGTACTGTGCGCTACAGTGAGCTGCCCCCCCCCCCCCCGTGGCAGAGCTGTGGCCAGTTATTGGGCAGGGGCGGTACCAATTAGAGCGCGATGGTTATTTGATGGCACCAATCGATGGGAGGCAGTTGAAGATGGATATTTGATGTGACGCTAGACAATTGACGGCCAGCGTTGGCTGTTGCCGTGCCAGGAAGAATTGAGAGGCAATCAGCTGACGAGCTGCCGAGCTGCGACACATATGGCGGCGATACAGAACTTGTCATCTACTCTTGTATGATAGGACACATTTTAATTTTGTCCTACATAGTAATATCTCAGTTGATTGTTCATTATAACATGCAAATCAGCCAAAACTGGCAGGCACCGCGGTTAACAAGCACCTGACACAATGCGAGCCAACATCCTAACGAATCAAAGTCCAATCCAAAGGGCAATCTGCAAAATTCACGCTGCTGCCAACTTCCACAAACTCCATCATTCTTTTTCTGTCGGAGGCCACGCGTTCCCGAGGCGACCGAAACACGAAAACGATCTTATCGCAACACACGCGCCGTAACCAGAGTGAATGGCAGATCCAATCAGCAGATGCGCGTGCCCGAGGCGCTCGCCTGGCTTTGAGGTGCGCTCACCACGCGATGGCTCGCCGGTGCGTCTCGTCTCGCCTCGCCTCGCCGTGCCTCGCCGCACTGCGCCACCACCGCCTCGTCTCGGCGAGCCGCCTCTGATGCTGAAATCTCTCCATCTGGGTCCAATCAGGCGGGCGATGGCCGGTTAATTTGCCCATCAGAGAGGCGTTAGAATGTTTACCCTGGCCCGACCCCGGTCTGTGCCCGGGTTCGGGCGGAGTTTCGGGTCGCTGTTCGGAGGGTCCAAAAGAGCGACGAACTGGGACGGGCGGCGACGAACTAGAACGGGAACGGGAACGGACTGAACGGATGAGGACGGATGGGGGAGTGAGCCAGGGATGGACCAGGGACGGACGAGGCACGGACAAAAACGAACGAGGAACGGACAAGGGGCGGCGAGAAACGGATGAAGAACAGTCAAAGACCGTACGAGGAACGTCCGAGGAACGGACAAGGGACCGACTAGGAACGGACGAGGCCCGGAGAAGAGACGGAAGAGTGATGTACTTGACACGACCGACAGGCCGGCCGGGCCGACGCGACCCGGCCGAGTGACAGTGCCGCCTTTCACCGGGAGTTGTGCTCCGGTCGCATGCCTGGGCCGGCGGCCGGTCCAGTTAATGAGAGGTCCCGGTACGCTCCGGGACGGTACCGGCTCCGGTCGCATGCCTGGGTCGGCGGCCGGTCCAGTTAATGAGGTCCCGGTACGCTCCGGGACGGTACCGGCTCCGGTAGCATGCCTGGGTCGGCGGCCGGTCCAGTTAATGAGAGGTCCCGGTACGCTCCGGGACGGTACCGGCTCCGGTCACATGCCTGGGTCGGCGGCCGGTCCAGTTAATGAGAGGTCCCGGTACGCTCCGGGACGGTACCGGCTCCGGTAGCATGCCTGGGTCGGCGGCCGGTCCAGTTAATGAGAGGTCCCGGTACGCTCCGGGACGGTACCGGCTCCGGTAGCATGCCTGGGTCGGCGGCCGGTCCAGTTAGTGAGAGGTCCCGGTACGCTCCGGGACGGTACCGGCTCCGGTAGCATGCCTGGGTCGGCGGCCGGTCCAGTTAATGAGAGGTCCCGGTACGCTCCGGGACGGTACCGGCTCCGGTCGCATGCCTGGGTCGGCGGCCGGTCCAGTTAATGAGAGGTCCCGGTACGCTCCGGGACGGTACCGGCTCCGGTAGCATGCCTGGGTCGGCGGCCGGTCCAGTTAATGAGAGGTCCCGGTACGCTCCGGGACGGTACCGGCTCCGGTCGCATGCCTGGGTCGGCGGCCGGTCCAGTTAATGAGAGGTCCCGGTACGCTCCGAGACGGTACCGGCTCCGGTAGCATGCCTGGGTCGGCGGCCGGTCCAGTTAATGAGAGGTCCCGGTACGCTCCGGGACGGTACCGGCTCCGGTAGCATGCCTGGGTCGGCGGCCGGTCCAGTTAATGAGAGGTCCCGGTACGCTCCGGGACGGTACCGGCTCCGGTAGCATGCCTGGGTCGGCGGCCGGTCCAGTTAATGAGAGGTCCCGGTACGCTCCGGGACGGTACCGGCTCCGGTAGCATGCCTGGGTCGGCGGCCGGTCCAGTTAATGAGAGGTCCCGGTACGCTCCGGGACGGTACCGGCTCCGGTAGCATGCCTGGGTCGGCGGCCGGTCCAGTTAATGAGAGGTCCCGGTACGCTCCGGGACGGTACCGGCTCCGGTAGCATGCCTGGGTCGGCGGCCGGTCCAGTTAATGAGAGCTCCCGGTACGCTCCGGGACGGTACCGGCTCCGGTAGCATGCCTGGGTCGGCGGCCGGTCCAGTTAATGAGAGGTCCCGGTACGCTCCGGGACGGTACCGGCTCCGGTAGCATGCCTGGGTCGGCGGCCGGTCCAGTTAATGAGAGGTCCCGGTACGCTCCGGGACGGTACCGGCTCCGGTAGCATGCCTGGGTCGGCGGCCGGTCCAGTTAATGAGAGGTCCCGGTACGCCCCGGGACGGTACCGGCTCGGCGAGCTGACGGGTGGCGCGTGGCGCGTGAGACGGTGATCATTCCTTTCAGGTCACCACCGCGGCATGGCGACTCGGAGCAGACGCAGGGTCCAGACAGGGGAATCAGAACCAGAATAACAGCTGCGAATGCTTTCCCGTTCAAGGAAAACACCTATCGATGATATACCATCCGATCGAGTAAAACTTAGTATTTGAAACATATAAATATGCATACATTACGTATATCCTTACTTTTTAAAGGCATGATGAGACCAAAACTTGCGGTGGTAACCAGGTGGTAACCAGGCAAAACATGAATCAGCTCGCCACTCGGCTTCTTGTAGACTTGTATTTCCAACAGGAGGAAGATATCTGATCTGGGTGATGACACGAACAACGACATGTTCCGGTAATTAACTGCTTCGCTGAAAGTCTGGCGGGTACTGGCGGTGGTTAGGAAAGCCGCCGCCCACAGGACACCCACGTCCCACACAGTCTAACACAGTCTGACACAGTCTGACGCAGTCTGACGCAGTCTGACGCAGTCTGACACAGTCTGACACAGTTTGACACAGTCTGGCGCAGTCTGACACAGTCTGGCGCAGTCTGACACAGTCTGACACAGTCTGACACAGTATGACACAGTTTGACGCAGTCTGACAGTCTGACACAGTCTGACACAGTCCGACACAGTCTGACACAGTCTGACACAGTCTGACACAGTCCGACAGTCTGACACAGTCTGACGCAGTCTGACACAGTCTGACAGTCTGACAGTCTGACACAGTCTGACACAGTCTGACACAGTCTGACACAGTCTGACGCAGTCTGACAGTCTGACACAGTCTGACGCAGTCTGACGCAGTCTGACAGTCTGACACAGTCTGACACAGTCTGACACAGTCTGACACAGTCTGACACAGTCTGACACAGTCTGACAGTCTGACAGTCTGACACAGTCTGACAGTCTGACACAGTCTGACACAGTCTGACACAGTCTGACACAGTCCGACAGTCTGACAGTCTGACAGTCTGACACAGTCTGACACAGTCTGACACAGTCTGACACAGTCTGACACAGTCTGGCACAGTCTGACACAGTCTGACGCAGTCTGACACAGTCTGACAGTCTGACGCAGTCTGACGCAGTCTGACACAGTCTGACACAGTCTGACACAGTCTGACACAGTCTGACACAGTATGACACAGCCTGACACAGTCTGACACAGTCTGACACAGTCTGACGCAGTCTGACGCAGTCTGACACAGTATGACACAGTCTGACAGTCTGACACAGTCTGACACAGTCTGACACAGTCTGACACAGTCTGACACAGTCTGACACAGTCTGACACAGTCTGACACAGTCTGACACAGTCTGACACAGTCTGACAGTCTGGCACAGTCTGACAGTCTGACACAGTCTGACAGTCTGACACAGTCTGACACAGTCTGACACAGTCTGACACAGTCTGACAGTCTGACAGTCTGATAGTCTGATAGTCTGACACAGTCTGACACAGTCTGACACAGTCTGACACAGTCTGACAGTCTGACACAGTCTGACAGTCTGACACAGTCTGACACAGTCTGACAGTCTGATAGTCTGACACAGTCTGACAGTCTGACACAGTCTGACACAGTGACACAGTGACAGTCTGACAGTCTGATAGTCTGACACAGTCTGACACAGTCTGACAGTCTGACACAGTCTGACACAGTCTGACACAGTCTGACACAGTCTGACACAGTCTGACACAGTCTGACACAGTCTGACACAGTCTGACACAGTCTGACAGTCTGACACAGTCTGACACAGTCTGACGCAGTCTGACACAGTCTGACACAGTCTGACACAGTCTGACACAGTCTGACACAGTCTGACACAGTCTGACAGTCTGACACAGTCTGACAGTCTGACACAGTCTGACACAGTCTGACACAGTCTGACACAGTCTGACAGTCTGACAGTCTGACACAGTCTGACAGTCTGACAGTCTGACAGTCTGACACAGTCTGACACAGTCTGACGCAGTCTGACACAGTCTGACACAGTCTGACAGTCTGACACAGTGACACAGTGACACAGTCTGACACAGTCTGACACAGTCTGACACAGTCTGACACAGTCTGACACAGTCTGACACAGTCTGACAGTCTGACACAGTCTGACACAGTCTGACACAGTCTGACACAGTCTGACACAGTCTGACACAGTCTGACGCAGTCTGACAGTCTGCACACCATGCGCACCATGCGCACCATCTCGGCCAGTTCAGGTGAACCTGGTTCACATTGGGCCCTATCAGTACTATGTGTGTGTGTGGCTTTAACTGTTTGTTTTGTCGTGTTTGCCTGTTTGCGGGGCCGGGCTAACGGGGCGGCCTGCAGACTGGAGACGGTACGGAGCTGGCCGGGAGTCAGCCTCCTCCTTGCCTCCTCGCTGGGGGTCCGTGTTGCCTGCATCTGAGAGCAGGCTGTTTGATATAGTGAGAGTGGAATGCGGGTCGGCGGCAGGCTGGCTGGCTGGCTGGCTGGTCTGTGGTCCGGCTGGCGGCAGCTGTGTGGCAGCTGGCGGTCAGCGGGCACCGCCTCAGGGTAGGCTGCCTGCCGGGGGGGGGGGGGGGGGGCTGCAGCCCGCTCCCCGCCTCCGGTGGCGACAGAGGAGCTCTGTGTTCCGCCACGGCCGAGGATACCGCGGCATGATTTAGATGCCGACGCCGCGGCCAGAGGAACGCATACCATGACACGGTGTGGTCTTTATTTGAGTAAGAGGTTCGAAGGGGAGCTTTTATCTGGGAATCCTTTTTATAGGAATGGACTATTGATACCCAGAAGGACAATGCTAGTTGCTATTTAACATAAGAAACCAGAGACAAATATTTGTGTCGGTAAATAAACAAAATTGATCGACAAATAAATACATAATGTAACAGATTCGTATCGACATGAAGCTTGGTTGGTTTTGCCGACACGTTATCGGTTGTCATCTGGAACGCAAGCCTTTCTTTGCGCACGATGTTCGGACAACCTCATCAGAGCTGTCACGCATGCGCCGTGCGCACGGTAGTCATGCAGGCATGCTGGCATGCTGGCATGCTGGCATGCTGGCATGCTTATCTGGCCACTGGCCACGCTGCTTTCGCTGGCCACGCTCTCCGAGCAGCAAAACCTCCCCAACGCAGCGCAGCGGAACGCAACGAAGGAAAAACGGACCGGCCGTACCGTGGGAGAGAGAGAGAATAGGCGATGTCCATGCAGCTGTAGGGACCTCGTGTGCCAGGCTCCGGTGGTCAAATGGTATCATTCAGCAGAATAAAAAAAACTCCTTGCAGGCGAGAAGAGAAGACGTTTTTAAATGAAAAGATCCGAGAGCGAGAGATTCAGCTATAGAATTTCTCAAAACTTTGTTGTTTGTTGTGTCACTCTGTTGAGTTAAGGGATAGATGTTCCCACATGCGGAACTTGATATACTTTAAGGGATAGATGTTCCCACATGCGGAACTTTATATACTTTAAGGGATAGATGTTCCCACATGCGGAACTTTATATACTTTAAGGGATAGATGTTCCCACATGCGGAACTGTATATACTTTAAGGGATAGATGTTCCCACATGCGGAACTTTATATACTTTGGGGGTTGTAGCTACAACTGCATCCTCAAAAATGACATATACAATTATGAATATTACAACCCGTCCCCAACATTGCCAGTAAATGCATACCTCAGTAAATAAATACTGCAAATGGTACGCAAAATCACCAAAGGATTTTTCAATAACAATCATAACAAAACAAATAATAAATACCAACACAGAAAAGGAAAAACTGTAAAATGTTAGTAAAGTTCGTCATAAAAAAACATTTAAATCCAACAATAGGTACAATATATTATCCAAAAAATACCGAGAAAGACTATGCAGGTACCCAGGGGCGTAGGATCATATTCAGTTGGGTCATAAACACTAAAGAACAACACTACCTACTTATTGACAAACAGGTAACCTTTTTCAATTTCAGACACACACAAAATGGCAATCTAGGTGTTTACATAAACAAACATGAGCAAAGCAAGATTGAGTGTAGCATATTTCACATTGGGCTTAGTTCTGGATAAATGTCACACAGAATGTGCCCTTGCGTTGGCCAAAGGTGTATGCGCCAATTTGAGTATATATATATGTTGGTGAAATTGACACTTAATTAAGAATTTGACCTATATGATAAATATTGTTGTGTCTGAAAGCATACCAATCATCCTGAGCTGGAAAAAGAGCAGAAATAATCATAGACCTAAATAAATTTAGTTTAAAATCAGGATTATCACAACCTTCAATTTTGTAGCCAGACAAACAATATTTTCACAAGATATACCTGGTCATGGTGTTGAAAAGTAGAGGGCCACCAAGCGCGGATCTACGGGGAGGGGGGGGGGGGGGGGGGGCGCTAGGCTCCCCTGAGCCCGGGTTCGCCCATGTCGCTCCCGCCAAGCGCGCCCGTAGGTCGCAACTTTTTGTATGTGGCGCCCCCCCCCCCCCCATGACCGAAATCCTGGATACGCGCCTGGCCACATCAGTAAAGGTCATTTTAGAAGAAAGTAGCCTAATCCAACATCAATCAAACCAAAAGTTATGCGAAAACAGCAGAAATATTGAAAAGCACACAATGTCATCATGTACACACAATGTCAATGCGACAATGTAAATGCGCATATTTCTGCATAGCTGCGTCATATTTGTCTCTTTTATTATTACTAAAATAATGCTGTTTGGTTCTCGCCTAATTTGTTTGCCTTGTGAGAAATATGTTATGTATTTGTATATATCAGCTGTATTAAAGGACCGGACCTGGACCATTGGATCACCAGACATTTTAAGTTCGAGAACATTTTTCTGGCAGACGTTCGTGTCCTAAAAAACGACTTTTACTAGGAATACATAAATCATATTTTGCCCCCAAAAATGCAGATTTGGTGTCCAGGCGAACCTCCGATTTTATCAACCTGGTCCATTTTTCCGAACCTAAAATATCTATATGTATCGATGTCAAGGGATTATCAGTCCCAGTTTCCGGGAACACGTTGCCCCCCCCCCCCCTCCTTGGCGACACCTATGCGCCACTGAAAAACCAAACGCAGAACAAGTCGGCATAACCAGATTGTTCTGTTATTTTATAGACGCCTGTTACAGGGATAAGGCCCCCACCCTTTTGGGAAATATTTTTTGTTGTTGAAATTATTCATTTTGTTAAAGGGCGATAATCACCTTTTTATTTTGTGATTTTGTTAGCAACAATTTCTTTGGCTACCGTTATGGTATTACAATGCTGTTATATAAATTTAAGAATTAAATAAAATTATTCCCTAATTCAAAGTTGGAAGCTTGGAAAAATTAATGATCGGTATTTTCCCTCCACTATTGGAAAGCGCAATATTTTGCATCAATCTGTTCAACGTTGTTGAATGGGCGTTGGGCGTAAGCAAATCGCCGACACTAAATAGGTCGCCGTAGTTTAGCTTGGCACTGGCTGGCCGGTGCCAAGCTAAACTACCGATGTCAATGCACTTTTTTCAAATGATTGTTGATTGTTCATAAAATTGTTGGACATATTCGCAAAAGATAGAGTGCAGGAAACATATTGCATACCTTCATGATAGATAACAATTCGTAGGGAGGCTAATTTACTGAATTCGTTACCGAGTACTTGCTGAGTACCGACCGATATAAGCGTGGATCGCTTATCGGTAGGGAACTGCCAATATCTTTAGGTAGGAATGTTTATATGCAAAATGTGATGAATTTACATCATATTTTGGCCTCGTCTATCGATTGCAGGTGCTCACTCCATTTTTGTGGAAAAAGGTGATTATCTCCCTTTAAGTAAGTCAAATTTGATAGAGTAAAAGGTACCCAAAGACGAGAAAAACTCAAATCCGCAAAAAATAGTACATACATAAATAGGGTTCTCTCAAAAATCAAAATTTCAACAACAAAAAATCAAAGAAGTTGGGCAACAGATGAGGTATAAGGTGGGCAAAGAAAAACGGCGACGCTTCGCGCCGCCGTTTTTCGTTTTTCATCTCTGAAAAACCTTGCGGATGTGCAAACCATAGGCGTAGGAACGTGGGGGGGGGGGGGGAGGGGAGGGGCAGGGCGGCGGAAGAGAAGGACAGGGGGAGCAGCTGCCCCCACGCAAGAAGTTGGGGAGCAATTATATTGGTTTGCCCCCCCCCCCCCCATAAATTTGCAATGAGGGGCCCTCTTGAAATATTGATTCTATCACACCATTTATGTAATTGTACAACCTTATGATATCGATATTGACTGATTATTGGTGTGTGAGCTACCATGGGGTAGTCCTTGCCTACTTTGACCTAACATGGTGCTTTCCAGTTTTTTTTAAAGGTCCATTAGGCTCTTGATTTAATTATATATATTTTGTCAACTTGTTCTATGATGTTTTATAGCTGTTAGAGTTATTGAAAAGTTGTGTTTTCATTACCGGTCTGCACACCTCGCTGTTGCTAAAATACGTCAGCAATGAGCTAAGCAAAACTATGTTCATTCTAAGGTATTCAACTATTTTCAATTTTGCCCATATTTCGTTTTTCATTAGTTGCTTTTAACCCCCCCCCCCCCGTCCCGGTCGCCGACTCAATTACAACCCCAACGAAAAACAAAAAGTTCCGCCTCTGGATGTTACCCGTTTCAGATGGACGATGCTGATGTCATGTTAGGTCTGTCTTCAGCGGCCCTTGCCTGTCCCGTCTCTTTATGAAGCCTGTGTCTTCCCCTTGTCGGCTCCCAGCGCTGATCCCATTTCAATCCCCTTGGCGGCATTAACCCGCCGTTTCTGCGGGTTAATGGCGCCCGGCCCGGACACAGCAGACGGCGGTGACGGCAGCGGCCCGGCCGGCCGGCCTGGCTGTGTACCTGGCCCCGGCTCCGGCGACCCGTGCTCTGATGTGGCCGGCGGCGGGCCGGTCCGCTCGGCGATAACAACAGGCCCGCACCACGGCGGCGGCGGCGGCGGCGGCGGTGAGGTGGGCAAGGTGTGAGAGGCCCGCTGGGTGTGCATTGTGTGAGGTGCGGCTCTCCGGCGGAGTGGCGGCGCGCCTCCCGGGGCGGGGTTGACGGACAGATCAGGACCTGACGTGTGAGGTGGCCGCCGAGACCCGCCGAGACCCGCCGAGGACCCGCCGAGAGGCAGGTGGTGCTGCGGTCTGAGGAATGTGACAAGCTGAGGAACTTCCGGGAAAACAGTCCGCCGAGCGATCTGCTGGGGAGAGGGTGCTCTGGTGCTGAGCCCAGGGAACATGCGTGGTCCACTGACGATGGACTGGGGCGGTGCTTCGAGACACCAGCCCTGCATCTGTGCGGCCATGAAGGGGCGGCTCGACATGCTTGAGGGAGCGCTTCTCGTAAGCATGCCATCGGTCTGGAGGTTTGCACGTTGTCAGTGCTGACAGCTGATCCGGGCCTGGACAAGACAGTTGTGTATTAAATCGGTAATCAGTGACCAGTCGTCAGCAACATAGATCGTCCCTATGGTGGAATGATTATCGGAGAATACTTGTACATGTTTTGACAGGGCAGATATACACTACCCTGCAAATCATGCACAAACATGTGCGGGAAAATGGTGATACGAGTACCTACCATACAAGTGATTTTGTGCTTTCACTTCTCTTGCAATGAAATGTTGCCAATTCATCCATCTAAGATATATATTTTAACACGCATCTGTTGGACTTCGCTGGATCCAACTTTGGTTCGATGCCACTTTCTGACAGCACAACGTGTGTTTCCATCCATACAGCACCAGTTGCAGAGCTTCACTCTCTGTCCCTCACCATCTCTCTGTCCAGCCATTGCAGCTCACTCGAGCGTAAAACAGCGCTCCAAATAATGCCGTGTTCGAACGCCCGGCTGTCAGCGACAACAAAGGCCGAAAGGCGTCCGGCCGCTGCCGAAAATGGACCTGTCTCTCGCCAGAGTGAACAGGTAGCGGAGAGAATAGCCGCCCTCGGCCCTGACAACGGCAGAAACAAGTTGCGAGACGAGAGCCAATAGTCACGAACGCGCCAGCACTCTCCGCCTTTCAGAGAGATGGCTCCCTCCCGACATTGCTGCAAAAGGCGAACTGTTGTCGCATTTTCGACGCGGGCCGACCTTTGAGCAGACCACTGGGCTGCGGTTTCAGTGCGGCACAAAACGCGCGGGGCGTGGCCGCCGCGGCGGGGCGCCGGGGGCTCTCCGCGGATTAGCCGTGGCTTCGTGTCCGGTTTGTGGGCTCGTGATGGCCGTTTGGCACGTGACAGTAGGCCAGACAGCAGCCGTCGTCCCCACGGCCCAGACCGGGGCCGTAATCGTGAGGTAGTCTGATATATCGTGACCAGGATCAGGTTATCTGAGGCTGAGGCCAGTCAGGAAGGCCAGCGGCGAGGTGACCTGACGACCTTCAAATGAGATCCAGGTTCACCGGGAAGATATCGACGCCATGTGCTCTATCAATTTATAATTACTACTTATCCTCTATATTTAAAACTTGATATCCAAAATTATCACATCACAAGCATCACATAAGTATCATAAAGCTGTTAGACATAGATCTTCATAGATCTTCATAGATCTTCATAGATCTTCATGGATGAAGACCGTCCTCAACGTTTACTGGCCATAAACCTTCGAGCGCATCCAGTGGCAGGGTCACTCGGTCTTTTGCAATGCAGGACCCTGTTCGCCACTCACAGCCACCTGAGTGACAGCCGGGACAGCTAGGAAGCGTGACGAGTTCACTCCTTGGGCTTCACAACGCCTTCACGGCGACACACAATGGTCGCTGGTCGAGCAAAGTTGGCATTTATAGTTCCAGTCTTGGATTAAGACACAGGCTGCCTAAAACACAGAGGATGTTTGTAGCACGGACCAGCGTTCCCACGCGTTGTCTCCTACATGGACCAGCGTTCCCACGCGTTGTCTCCTACACGGACCAGCGTTCCCACACGTTGTCTCCTACACGGACCAGCGTTCCCACGCGTTGTCTCCTACACGGACCAGCGTTCCCACGCGTTGTCTCCTACACGGACCAGCGTTCCCACGCGTTGTCTCCTACACGAACCCGCGTTCCCACGCGTTGTCTCCTACACGGACCAGCGTTCCCACGCGTTGTCTCCTACACGGACCAGCGTTCCCACGCGTTGTCTCCTACATGGACCAGCGTTCCCACGCGTTGTCTCCTGCACGAACCCGCGTTCCCACGCGTTGTCTCCTGCACGGACCAGCGTTCCCACGCGTTGTCTCCTACACGGACCAGCGTTCCCACGCGTTGTCTCCTACACGGACCCGCCCAGTGACGTGGGATTGCATCACATTGTCACGCTGCAGCTCGGTGACTGTGGAGGAGGCCGGTCAGGGAAATGAGCCCGCGCGACGCGCCGGTGGGGACCCGCCCAGTGACGTGGGATTGCATCACATTGTCACGCTGCAGCTCGGTGACTGTGGAGGAGGCCGGTCAGGGAAATGAGCTCGCGCGACGCGCCGGTGGGGACCCGCCCAGTGACGTGGGATTGCATCACATTGTCACGCTGCAGCTCGGTGACTGTGGAGGAGGCCGGTCAGGGAAATGAGCCCGCGCGACGCGCCGGTGGGAATATCTAATCCGTTTTTACCGAGCGCCAATGACTGCCGATGGCCGCTGGACACGACGAAGCGGCCGGCTGAGGTGCCGTGACGGCCACGTCCGCGCGTCACCCCGTCCACGTTCTGCGCCGGTGAATATTCAGTTCCGAGCGCGCTCCCAAGCACCGGCGAGCGGCCTCCCCGCACCAGCCGCCGAGCCCGACCGAGCTCGGCTGCTGGCTGCCGGGCCGACCGAGCTCGGCTGCTGGCTGCCGGGCTGACCGAGCTCGGCTACTGGCTGACGGGCCGACCGAGCACGGCTGCTGGCTGCCGGGCCGACCGAGCTCGGCTGCTGGCTGCCGGGCTGACCGAGCTCGGCTACTGGCTGACGGGTTGACCGAGCTCGGCTGCTGGCTGCCGGGCTGACCGAGCTCGGCTGCTGGCTGACGGGCCGACCGAGCTCGGCTGCTGGCTGCCGGGCCGACCGAGCTCGGCTGCTGGCTGCCGGGCTGACCGAGCTCGGCTACTGGCTGACGGGCCGACCGAGCTCGGCTACTGGCTGCCGGGCCGACCGAGCTCGGCTGCTGGCTGCCGGGCCGACCGAGCTCGGCTACTGGCTGCCGGGCTGGCCGAGCTCGGCTGCTGGCTGCCGGGCCGACCGAGCTCGGCTACTGGCTGCCGGGCTGACCGAGCTCGGCTACTGGCTGACGGGCCGACTGAGCTCGGCTGCTGGCTGCCGGGCTGACCGAGCTCGGCTACTGGCTGACGGGCTGACCGAGCTCGGCTACTGGCTGCCGGGCTGACCGAACTCGGCTACTGGCTGCCGGGCTGACCGAGCTCGGCTACTGGCTGCCGGGCCGACTGAGCTCGGCTGCTGGCTGACGGGCTGACCGAGCTCGGCTACTGGCTGCCGGGCTGACCGAGCTCGGCTGCTGGCTGCCGGGCTGACCGAGCTCGGCTGCTGGCTGCCGGGCCGACCGAGCTCGGCTGCTGGCTGCCGGGCCGGCCTGGCCTAATGCAGCCGTTCAACAGCCTTCGCGGGCCGTCCGTGGCGCGTTGAGAGACATGCAAATCAGCGGCGAGCATGGCAGCGCGGTCCCAGTCCACGTCACTCTGTCGACGATCGCAGGCAGCGATGGTAAGTGCGCACCTTCACCGCGGCGGAAGTGCCCATATACGTGTCGAGGCTGCCACATTACCAGGTGACGGCAGTATCGCAGTATCGCGACGGCAGTATCGCAGCGTTATACGGAACGAAAAGCGCTCTCAGTGGCGCTCCATAACTCTCTCGGGTTCGTTCAACGTCAGATCTCGGCCCTTTTTCCCTCTATCGCAACTCATCGATAATGACGAATGACGGGGGTTGTAAGTATATTAGTGGCTGGTATACAGGTGATTCGTATGCACAGCGCGTTTACGGTCGGTACGGGCAGCGTTCGGCTCGGCCAGCCGGGATGGGTGGCACTCTGTATGCACCCGGCCCCTCCCTATCATAGCCATAAATAATATAAAGAGCTGCTCTGAATCAGGGCCGCAATGCATCCGCGCGCCCTGTGATTGGGTTATTGAACAATGATGAGACGCCTCAGACGTTCCCCGATAAATATTACCATTGCAGAAGGAATTATGGATCCAGTCGAATTATTCTCACGGAGCGTAAATTTCCGTCGAATGTAAAATACGATGTGGTTAGCATTTCGAGTTTATTGGTGGTGCTATGCGGAACCTATAAACCATACATTGACGATGCATGTGCCCGTTGAATGCAGATTGTGTAATTTGATGCTGTCATCGTCGTTAAATTTACATCAAGAGCCTACAATTTGTATAGGAAGGGTGTCGTTTAAACGCGCTTACATGCTTAAATTATTGAAGGAAAATAAACCAAGAAATTATGTAAATAAGATAATCATAACTGAAAAAGAAACGTCTGCCTTACACCTACGCACGTCTTCTAATATGGTAACATGCTCAAACAAAAACATTGAGCAAATAAGAATAAGCTGATATTGGACACTGACGATATCCGATAATAAATGAGACTGGTCAGGCGTTAGATAACACTAAATGGATGATAATGGATGACAATAGATGATCGGTCGTTAACAGTGAACTAAAAAACTATTCGTCAACGTTCCTAATGCATAAACTATGAGTTACCAAATGAAGGGCGAGTGGGGGGAAATAACCATGAAATGCACATCATCAATACACCATCACTACTTTCATAGAGTACCTATATATTCATATATGGTGAGCGACGATCAATGGTGCTAGAAGCTCGATTATAGGATAATATTGCTCTAGAACCTTCATTTATAAGCTGTACATATGTATGTATGCAATGTCAGGCATGCCTCACATCAACTCACGAAGGGTTACCTTTGCGATATCGTCGCGTTATGATTAGGTGATGGTACCTATATCCAGATTCACTGATTGACAGTATTAACACATGATGCAGGTGAACCCACGGCCAAATATAAGTGTGAGTTGTTACATTTGTTGTAGTAGTCGGGGGAGCAAAAGATTGAGTGCTGAATCACATATCAGTCCAGACGAGAACCATCGGCATTTGTCATTAATCAACATCTCAGAATCAGCTGTAAGACGTCTTAGTCTGAATCGCAACATAATGATTAATTACCCATGTCAACACGGTCCTATGAACGGGCCACAAATGGTCGCGTACCGCTTCTCCGGGATTAATAATAAACAATTGTCGGCGCTCAGTCAGGATTATGTAGCTGATTGATGAGGCATCCGATTACTGCAAGCAGGCCAGTCAGCAGCTGGAATATGCATGCCCTTACGTGCCTTAAGTTTGCTCTCATGTCTCGGCACCGTTTGCTAGGAAGTAGGACGTACGACATAAAATACCAGTATTGTGGTAGGCCACTGAGTTGTAGAATACCTGAAATAAATCTCTAACCGTAACCGATAAGGGTTTTTCCATGGCGATAAAGCCTCAAATACTGACCGCCAGTAATCGAATTACGTTGGAATGTGGTCCAATTTCATGGATGTTATCCAACTCCATTGGAACCAGCCCGCACTATATCTGGACACCAGTCCGCACTATATCTGGACTACTGATACTGGATATAAAGGGAGCAGAATATCACCATCATCACTAATTGAAGGCCGTAAATTTGCGCTAGATAACCTTCCGCAAACCATCTGAATGACCCATTTCGCTTCAATATGGTGACCCATCCGTGACTTAGTGACGTAGGTCGCACTCGTGCCATATTTCGCCCCACGCCTCGGACAGGTCTCGATGGAGCTGCGGTCCCGATCATTACATCCGTGACTTAGTGACGTAGGTCGCACTCGTAGTGCCTTATTTCGCCCCACGCCTCGGACAGGTCTCGATGGAGCTGCGGTCCCGATCATTACATCCGTGACTTAGTGACGTAGGTCGCACTCGTAGTGCCTTATTTCGCCCCACGCCTCGGACAGGTCTCGATGGCGCTACGGTCCCGATCATTACATCCGTGACTTAGTGACGTAGGTCGCACTCGTAGTGCCTTATTTCGCCCCACGCCTCGGACAGGTCTCGATGGCGCTACGGTCCCGATCATTATCCCTGACACCACGTAATAGCCGTATTCCCACGACCTCACCATGCTGCTTCCACCTTTCCATTCCTGTGGTCATGGCAAGTAGCGTTGACAAGCCAGTCACCACAAAACGCATGGGAATATCGAACGCGCGTGTGAAGTAAACTGGTCGACAGCACCTCGTGGCGGTTACCAGTGTATTTTACACAGTTTGGGTATGCACTTATCCCATTTGACGTGACCTTTCTATGAACTAAGTAGCCGTCACAAGCACCTGCTACAAAAGTGCCGACAAGTTTGAACAGGGAAGAAAAGGGAAGGAAGAACAAAATATTCCTATCTTAGCATGACTTCTTAAGTTTGTGGTGCTACGCGAAGGATAATATAATACATTCTACCTTCACCACTACCGACGAATGCAGATATGAAAATGCGGCGCACAACATTCCACAACAGACACATATTGCATTATATTGCACAACCTTAGAGATACCAGGCAGATCACCTATGCTGCTATGCATCTCGATCTCCCCCGCTCTGCCAGAACCCGGCTGACCGAGCTCAGGTCCGGGTGCAGCCGCCGCTTCATGACTTCATGCCCCCGTGTCGGCGCGGGCCGCGCGCTTCTGAAAGCCGGCGCTGATGCCTATCGGCCGGGCTCCCGACATCTGCCGTCGCTGCGGGCCGCCGTCCGCCGGGTCGCGCGCGTCGTATACTGATCGCCGAACGAAACATCGCCTCAGCGCAGCTCCGACACGCTGTTATGCATGCAAGATGCCGCGCTGACAGGCGGCGCATGGCCGCACGTCCCGATTTGGGCCGGCTCGGAAAACATGGCGACCCACTTGCCGGCCGCGGCGGCGACTTTTTGCCAGGGGAAGGGGGATTAATGGCCGTCATTTTCTGTGTGCCGGTGCGGTACGGGTTTGGCGCGTGGGAATTGATGGCGGTCTGCGTGGGCCCAGGTGCGGAGGGGGAGGGCCGGCAGACACGCAACAGTTCGGCATCGAGAAGGACGTATAGCTATGCAAGGTGCCCGAGTCATCACAGCCGTAATGCACAACTGTTTCGCATCTTGACAGCGCTGACATCAGGGACGTAGGAACGTCACGAAGAGTGTGTGTGTGTGTGTGTGTGTGTGTGTGTGTGTGTGTGTGTGGGGGGGGGGGGGGGGCAGTTAAACTGTGATCTCGTTTTGGGAGTACCCCAACCCCCACCCCCCCCCCCCTATGGAAGATTTCTTTGCAGATTTGGGCTGTTTTCGTCTTGGCGAACCTTTTGCCATCAACAACTTTTCTCACCAAGCAAAAATACAGATTTTATCCCCCAAAAAATGGCCGAAAAGTGAGGGGCCATGCCCCCCCCCCCCCCCTGTTCCTACGCCTATAGCTGACATTGCTGGTGTGTTTCGAATGTAGGCCAGCAGTATCGGTCAGCCGGCTTGTTGGTTGTCGATTTTTAAAACAACAAAACAATACAAGGGATATTTACACAAACAAAATATCGTAGTAGTAAAAGTTGCCAATCGTCGATCTCGCCACCTTTTGTTTATTCCTAATTAGTAAAGGTACTCGCTTTTGCATAACTCCCACAAATATATCTTATTTTACAAGGTAACTTGGCAAGAGAACAATGACATGTTCATGCACGAATATGAACATGAGTTCCACTTTTATTTTATTGCGATTCCACATGTTTATCCGGCCAAACATACATGTTGCAACACAAGCTCTTAGCATTGCTTACATGTTCTAAATTTGGGCCTTTTTATTTTCCGGCGCATGCCTTTTCTATAACTTTCAGAAGCCGAAGCCAAAGATGCTCATGCATAATCCCGACTCTGGCATAAATCATCGCCGCTCTGTGGCCTTCGAACTATCGCTAGGAAAATGCAACCGGACAGGGCACGACTCATGAATGACGCCGCGCTGTGTCAGCTGGCATACGGTGCGGCGGATGTGACGAGATGCGGCGATCAGGCGAACCGGCGCGGCGGCTCCGATCGTCCGTCCAGCGCTGCTCGCCACACCAATGCAAAACACCTGCCGATGGTCCTCGGAAGGGGAGAGTCACGAGATCGGATGTTTTCCGGGCAACTGCAGCCGCCAGGGTACTGCGGAGGTCAGATATGGCAGCGCTGCGGAGGTCAGATACGGCAGCCCTGCGGAGGTCAGATATGGCAGCGCTGCAGAGGTATGATATGGCAGCGCTGCGAAGGTCTGATATGGCAGCCCTGCGGAGGTCTGATATGGCAGCGCTGCAGAGGTATGATATGGCAGCGCTGCGGAGGTCAGATACGGCAGCCCTGCGGAGGTCAGATATGGCAGCGCTGCGGAGGTCTGATATGGCAGCGCTGCGGG
The DNA here is from genome assembly GCA_036785665.1 of Chirona hameri. Taxonomy (NCBI): domain Eukaryota; kingdom Metazoa; phylum Arthropoda; class Thecostraca; order Balanomorpha; family Balanidae; genus Chirona; species Chirona hameri. Next base: position 50,570 of record JAXIVJ010000234.1, on the reverse strand, counting down.
TCGCTTGTTGCATTGCCGCAGGAGGCATTATGCAAACCTAGCAGGGTGCCTACGGACGCCGACGTACCATATCACAGTCGCCGAAACCCGCGGCCGCAGTGTCGGCAGGACGGGAAGGATAGAAATCAGGGTGGCAAATATCCATTGGATGGCCTTTAGTGATTCATTATAATTCCGTTCTGATGCATCCAGAGTAGGGGTTCGAAGAGAGGATTACCTATTCCACGATAATTTGCAGCCATGGCTAGCTGGCTCCCCTCTAAGACGGAACAATATCGCTGGAATTGTGAATACGCTTGAGATATTGATGTAATGGCTGCAATGGAAGATAATTAACCATACAAATACATCCAAACTTTTGTGTGTGGTTCATTTCCTGAATAGATTGCCACACATACTATTGAGACCGTCCATGTTTTCCTTCTATCCATCTGCAGAGCGTCGTGACGTCGCGACATGCAGTCTGATTGCCGCCCGTGGAAGATGACTCGCGGAGGAAACGTGACCCAACTGAACACTGGAGACATTGAGGTTCCCCGGCCACGGGCGGGGGCAGGTCTGACGGAGGAAACGTGACCCAACTGAACACTGGAGACATTGAGGTTCCCCGGCCACGGGCGGGGGCAGGTCTGACGGAGGAAACGTGACCCAACTGAACACTGGAGACATTGAGGTGCCCCCGGCCACGGGCAGGGGCAAGTCTGACGGAGGAAACGTGACCCAACTGAACACTGGACATTGAGGTGCCCCCGGCCACGGGCAGGGGCAGGTCTGACAGAGGCAGCGTGACCCAACTGAACACTGGAGACATTGAGGAGCTCTCGGCCACGGGCGGGGGCAGGTCTGACGACTCTGATGACTCTGACTCCGTGCAGCCAGACGGATGTCAGGGTCGCCACAGCCGTGATGTCTGGGTGCCAGGGGAATGATGTCACCGCAGGTTCCGGCCGTCTCTCTCCACCATGTGCCGCACCGCGCGGAGGCGCCGGATATCCGATAGTCGTGTGTGTGGGTAGTGTCTGAGATTCCCTCCCAGCTTCCAGGCAACTGCAGTCTGCAATGGCGAGTTATTTCAGGGGAACATGGTGTTGCCATGTGGGAAGTGCTTACGGTAGGTGGAATATGTTGGGATTAAAGTATCGATGGGTGAAGATCAAATCAGTCGGCATGCTTCCATAATGACGGATACTCTTAAAGACATACAACATTAAATATTTTTTTCCTCATTTAGCTGTCATTGCATACGGCAAAGCATCGCTCGCAAATTTGAAAAGAAAATGCTATCATTGGAACTTTAATAGTTTCTTCTAGGAAACATTTATAATGATACAAAAGGTCATGTTCGTTAACGACCGTTGATCATATCAGATCGGCTTTAAATGCCAACTTTTTTGGCTGAGCCTGTTCTAAATGAAAAGAAACGATAATGCCATTCAAATCGCCATTCATTAAGAACTGTTGGGAAGAAAAATATCAATGTAATAAAACAATCTGCATGGCTGATAACTAGGCACAGCAGACTAAAACAATTTCTAAGCACCGGCATGATATTTATCATGGACCTTCACTGAGATGCTATTTGGTGGCCGTTTCTGTGAATTATGCTCAAACTGGGCAGGCAGTTGGCTGATTACGTTGGATTCAATTCAGATTACCGTTGCGGTATAATCAAACCAAGTGAAACATTGACCCTAACTTTGATTTATGCATATAACTGGTACTCCAACGATTTGCTAGTATAAGCTTCATTGACAGATGACGATACCATCAAGAGGTAGTGCGATGTTTGCAAGCCTTGATTTTTGTGTTTCGTTCGTTCATCTGACTGCTCAGTGCTCAAAACCTGAAGTGTACGTGCCAACGGACGAACAGTAGGCTTTTGTTTTGGAACATGCCAGTGCCAATCTGGCAGCGTCTCAAATTCCTGGAAGTCAGGAGGCGAATAACGAGGCGAATAATGACGAGACGTACACATATCATACAGCTAGCAAGGGCCAGGAAGGAACGCACACTCACCCCGGCTTTCGGACACTGTCCGTTGAGGATGGGTCCCGAGATGTACTCCATGTTGCGGTACTGCATCGACCCGTTGAAGCACATGTGGATGTTCTCGTTGAACTTTTCTTCTATCTCTTTCATTGAGAAAACGCACACATTCGACTTTTCTTCAGGCTCATTCGTGAACCCCTGGCTGGGTGAGAAGGCGGTCACCAGCACCCTGCCCCGCTCCTGGATGTCGGCGTCCCGGGAGAGGTCCCGGCCCGCCTCCGCCACCCGCGCCGCCTGCAGCAGGTTGTCGCCGCCGCAGCTCAGCGTCATCTCCACGTAGCTGTCGTAGTTGGCGTCGGTGACGCACGTGCGCACGATCCGCGAGACGTAGCCCAGCTCCTGCTGGCCAGGCAGGTGCGAGCGCCGCTGCACCGTCAGGAAGTAGGCGTAGTCGCCCTCGTGGAAGCCGTACACGTACTCCACCAGGAAGTGGTCGCGGTACTTGACGTCCACCGTCAGCATCGAGTGCTTGTTGAACGAACGCTCGGCCATGTCCAGGTCGTGGAGGTTACGCGTGGAGATGGCCGGCACGTTGTTGCGGTAGTTGCCCACCGGGGTGAAGGTGGTGGCCACATAAAGGACATTGGTCGCGCTCCACGAGTTGTAGTGCTCCGGTCCGATGAAGGCCACTGTTGTCGAGTTGGCATCGTTGGCGGCGATGGCTTTTGGGAGATCCTCACCAGGCAGCGATATGTTGGTCAGCTCGTACTTGGTACACGCGCCCTGTAGCACTGATCCACACGCCAGCAACGTCCGCGACCCCTGTTCTACGACCAGCACCTTGTTCACATTGTCTGTGGGCTCGGTTTGAACGCCGTCCACACAGCCGGAGGCGGGACAGAGCGGACTGTCCTGGCGCGGCCCGGTGACCACCTCCTCCAGCCGAGCCAGCGTCGAGGACAGCTGGTAGATCCTGTTCACGCCGGCCACGTACACCTGACCCGAGTCGGGACTGATCTGCAGGTGGGTCAGCCGGCTGACCTCGCCACTCAGGTCCAGCTGGGTCACCACCGGGTCATCGCCCGAGGCGACGGCCAGCAGCAGCAGCAGCAGCGCTGCATGCGGCCGAAACCGGCAACTCATCGCTAGGAAACTGACGATGGGCAGTGGCCTGATGCAGGACCCACCATAATCTGTAACAAAATAAACCATCAATCAGCATTTAACACGCGGTGAGAAACAAGCCACAGTTCCATGCATATTCCACCACGCAACGCACCGCAGACATATCAGTTGACGATCAGCGATTCAGCTGGCGCCCAAATCCGATCTATCGCCGCTGCCAACACGCCGCAAAGTGGCGGTTATTCCTGCCGGTCCCTGATGAATGCGCCGATAGGCGACTTGTCTTGCCGCGGGGAACCGTCCCGCACAAATTATAGTGCCCGTCAGGTGGCCGTCACAAACGTGACGGTCAGACATCACCCACTACCGGTGGTGGACCGGTGCTGTTTACCGAACCCGAACAAAGAGGCCCCTGCGCCGGCCGGCTCCCACAATTATAACTGCCAGGAGGTCTGAGGCTGATTTTAGAAGGAATGATGTTCAGGGTGGCACTGCGCGGCGCGGGCGAAATGGACGGGCGGTGGGTATGGTATACAACTACACACAAAGAAACTCAAGCATCGGAGATTCGGCAAAGGGATATAGGTACGTTTGATGTTCGTGGAATGGAAAGCTTCTTACAAATTCGTCTGCCGTCTTATGCAAAATATGTTGCTCTGCATCCGGCGTTTGTTTCAATAAAGACAAGTGGTATTCATTTCCGGCTTAGACGACCAAACTTTGGCTGCACCAGAACCCTTTGTCAGAAGCATGACTGTCATCCCAGTGAGCAGAATTTAATTATCCATTCCACACAACAGCGCCGGCTCCGCTGGTTCCAGACCCTCCGCGGGCCACCTGGCGCCCGAGTTATACGATACCATCACCTAGCTGCCGCGGGCGGAGCAACTGGCGGGTAACTGCCGCGGGCAGAGCAACTGGCGGGTAACCGTGTGCGCGAGTTATACGATACCATCACCTAGCTGCTGCGGGCAGAGCAACTGGCGGGTAACTGCCGCGGGCAGAGAATCTGGCGGGTAACTGCCGCGGGCAGAGAAACTGGCGGGTAACTGCCGCGGGCAGAGAAACTGGCGGGTAACTGCCGCGGGCAGAGAATCTGGCGGGTAACTGCCGCGGGCAGAGAAACTGGCGGGTAACTGCCGCGGGCAGAGAAACTGGCAGGTAACTGCCGCGGGCAGAGAATCTGGCGGGTAACTGCTGCGGGCAGAGAAACTGGCGGGTAACTGCCGCGGGCAGAGAAACTGGCAGGTAACTGGCGGGTAACCGTGTGCGCGCAGTGCAAAGTACGAATAATCCAACATCGCGCCACAATCATACCACGTGGCAGTGATTCAATTAGCTGTGAATCAGCCTTGCGTCGTCTTCGGACAGCGTTTCTGCAGACGCGTCCGTGGCTCTGCAGGGCCGCCAGGCGTGTCGCGGTCCGCCCAGCGGCGGCTCGCAGCGCAGCTCAGTTAATTAGATGCCAGTCTAATTCACGGTCGGAGCCGGGTATCCATCATGGCCTCGGGAGGGGGCGCTCTGCCGGCGCGCCAGGTAGCCTTCTCCTGAGCCGCCGGGCCGCTGCTGCGCCGTCCGGGCCGGCAGCAGCAGCAGCAACAGGCAGCCTGATCACGCGGCCTCTTCAGCCGCGGAGGAGCGCACTCACCGCGCCGAGCTATGTCTGTCTGCAGAGGCAGAGCAGAGGCAGCCGTGTGCTAGTTACACTACAGGGCGGGCTGCTCTGCCGCGGAGGAGCGCACTCACCGCGCGGAGCCATGTCTGTCTGCAGAGACGGCGGCAGCAGTGTGCTAGTTACACTACAGGGCGGGCAGACAGCGCCAACAGCGGGCAGTTGTGGCCACCTTCATATCCGTCAGCTGGGTAAACAGCGCACGAAGCCGCACCGTCGCGCCCCCTCGGGATGTGAGGGTGCAGTGTTGTGGAGGGAGCGTATGGACAAGCAGTTCAATCTGCGCTGGTATCCGTTACTACAGACACATAAATCGACGCCGTTTCGTACTGGATAGAACACCCACACATGCTGAAAGCTGACCTTCGGCCTAAGAAAAACAAACGAAACGATCGTGTTTCGGCCTCCCGCGCCAACAACACGGGGGTCTCTGAACATGAATGTCCGGCCTGCCGACTGTCCCTGGTGGGCCAGGGCGACTGATGATCCCTCTGATCACGTGACCGCGTATCACGTGAGTGTCTCTGATCACGTGACCGCGTCATCTGCCGCATCTGCGCCGCGATCGGTGGTGACGCCGCTCCGCCAACAAAGCCCCACCGCGCCGAGCGCGTCACGCTGATGCGCGCGCAGGGCCGCCATGGGAAAACGCCCCGATTTTTATCACCCCCGCGGGACGTGCATGAAGCCATAGTGGCAAAACTGCGGCGCCAAAATGGCGGCGTGACGCGACGTGACGCGGCCGACGAACCCGGCGCGGCGCGGCAAAACCGGCGCGGCGCGATTGACGTGCGTCCGGTGATATACGGCGGCGCCGCCGGGGAAAAAGGCGACGGTGTCCGCGAAATGTCCCGCACCGGCGGTACAGTGGCGGGGCCAGCTTTGTCTCCGGCCGGACACGTAGCCAGCCGCATATTTTGTGATAATTTTTGTTCATGGTTTGAGTGAGCCTGCAAATTACGGGCGGGTTGCGGAGTTTCTTTATAGAAGATTTGTACGATTGTGCTTCCATGGTAGGTTTCTCCAAATGATGTTTTCATTCCGTGATTGGCATGCATGTGATTCAGGTTACTACGAAATCGGCAGTGTTGTCTCGAAAAATGCGAACCAATTAATTATTCGCTGCACATAAACATGCGACAAAAGGACGAATGCAATTCAGCTCATCGGAAAAATAATAAATCACCATGGCGCCACTGCGGGTCCCGCTACTGCGATGAGGCCCCTCCATGGCGACGATTGACAAATCGATGCTATCGTAGCTAAGTGGCTGCGAACATGAACTCCGAACGCTGGATCATCGCAAGCTCAGTGAACCCTCTGCTGCAGTGTTGTCGCAGCGGTACACACCACCAAGCTTATCTGAGGGGGTTACACCATCCAAACAGGCAACGAACGTGCGCTGTTACACAAGAAGCAGGGCCGTTTGCCAGTTTCTGATCTGGGAGAGACTGTCGTGAGTCGGCCTGTCGGGCCGGGTGGTCTCGGCTCAGGACTGTCACTCTCTGTCACCCACCGTCCATCTGAAGTCGGACAGCACGCCGCAGGGCCGCCGACCTGCCGAGCCGGCCGGACAGCGACCTCCAGCGGTGACCGTGTACGCGTCCTAGCGACTTCCAGCGGTGACCGTGTACGCGTCCTAGCGACCTCCAGCGGTGACCGTGTACACGTCCTAGCGACATCCAGCGGTGACCGTGTACGCGTCCTAGCGACCTCCAGCGGTGACCGTGTACGCGTCCTAGCGCCATCCAGCGGTGACCGTGCAACTGCCCGCCGGCGACGCGGCGCGGGTCAGTGCAGTCTGATATTATTCGGCGGCCGGTCGGGCGCTCTCTCTGTGTGTATCCGCGGCGTGTCGGACCTAATCCGGGCTCGGATGGTGGCCTGTTTGTTATTGGACGGACGGACAGTGCTCTCAGCGAGATGGGAGAGAGAAGCGAGAGACGGTCGGTTATCGCGCGGCGGCCGGCCGCGGACGCCGGGATCGGTGGACGATTACAGCGGCCCGCCTGGACCGGCCAGATGGGCAGATAGCGTCGCCGCCGCCGCCGCCTGGGACCGACACAGGCGCCGACACGAAAAATCACCCACCAGGGAATCACGGTAACAGATATGGACTGTGGCATGTGAGTCACACTTGGCTCAACAGGCTCAATTCGGCAAAGCTTTGATAAGTAAATACTGGGCTGCAGAGAAAAGACGCAGAATATTACATCGATAAATTATTTGACGCCCCCATTCATTTTTGTTTTTAATAACCCACAAGTATTGACAAATGTGACTGAAATCGACTGGTGACACAATACGGCTCTCGTGTGTGCAGCCTCGGTGTGATGCTACTGGCTGAAAGGCCGCGTGTGCAGCCTCGGTGTGATGCTACTGGCTGAAAGGTCGAACTTGCAAGCTGCAACCTGTAACGGCAAATAAAAGCCGTGTACAAGGCAAGGCACGCTTTCAGTGGCAGTACTCGCGACTTGCAAACAGCTGCTCTCAGCTATTTGTCGTGAGATGACGCTGGGCTTCGTTTGCACGCGCAGCCCGCGCCGCAGAGCTACCAGCGCTTACTGACACCTGCCTGTCCGCGCCGCGCGGCGAGAACACAGCATGCGCGGACATGTGCACCAATTTAGCGGCGATATGCACGTCGGTCATCGTCTACTCTATGTACATACATACATACTGCCATGTCAGTTCAACAAGTCCTTGGTTCAACCGCGTCCGCAGCCTCGGTGGCGTCAGCGCCGTCAGTTCGGAACCAATGACGTCATCATTCACGGCAGCCACACCCGGTATGTCCGCCATCTGACAAATATTTATACCGAGACATGCTGCCGGCCGATGCCGATATCGACTTCCGCGTCGATCAGGCGTTTGAAAGTCGCTGCTCACAGTGTGATTCGGTGACGTAATTATACCTCACAGTGTGATTCGGTGACGTCATTATACCTCACAGTGTGATTCGGTGACGTCATTATACGCTTCTATACAGTCTGACGTCGTCCTAATAGTCTCCACATAGCCTCTCTGGGGCAGGTAATGGTTTGCTAAGCATCGCTAAGCAGAAACATCGGCCGCCTGTCCTACTGGAAGCCTGTAAGCCAGCTCGATTAGGAAAATTGCCGCCAGTGAGTTGTGGTGGGTCTGTTAATACACACTATCTGTCGGATCTGACACTTCATTGATCGCTGTGGACGGACGGGCGCGTGGCACGCGATCGCGGCCGCCATGTCGTGCTCGCCGATGATTAGAGCCGCATCCTTAGCCGGTGGGGTATTATGTGCGATACGGATCACATGCAGTCCGGCGGCCGCCCGCCGCAGCACAAAACAGCGGCGGGATGGAAATCAGGCACTGCCACACACACGCGAGTCCGCCGCGCAGTTCGCTGAGGGATATACCTCGCTGGTCGCTAGCCTCTGCGTGGGTTCGGTGGTGAGGGTATTGGCGTCGGCGGGGACGGGGAGGAGACGGGGAGGACGGTGATGACGGTGATGACGAGTGCGGCAGGACGAGGACGGGGAAGGGACGGGGAGAGCACGGGGAGCGCAGGAGGTGGGGAGAGGACGGGAGGGCAGGACGGGGAGGGAGGGCCGATGGGGAGCGCAGGAGGTGGGGAGAGGACGGGGAGGGCAGGACGGGTCGGGAGGGGGAGGGGGAGGCGCGGGGCTGATCGTTTCCAGCCCGTATGAAAAATGGACCGCGACGCCGCGGGACGGGTGAGGCCAGTCTGCGACCTTCGGAGCCTGGAAGAGCCTGGGAACGGTCGAGCCAGCCGGTCGCGGTCGCAGCCGGCGCGGCGCCGCGCTGCCCCGCTCAGCCACGCCGGGAGGTCAGGGCCCGAGTCGTCTGGTGTCACCCGGCCGGTGTCCGGGGGCGTCGCCGTCCGTCTCTGCCACCGGAACAATGCCGCGATCCGCTCCGTCCGGCACGGCTGACCCAGAACACGACATGACCTGACGCTGATGTCGATGTCGATGATGTTGGCGAATTGACGACCTTGACTTCTGTCGCTGGGTTGAACGGATACAATGTGTTGCTGGTAGGATACTGGGTTCCTCCGACTATCCATAATAAAGACCTCGGAGAACTCGAGTCCATCAGAGCCACACGACCAGTTCTATATGCGCCTGTAGTCGCCTCCGTCGCCTCCGTCGCCTCCGTCGCCAGACCGGGCCGTCTGACAGTGACCCCCGTGACCTCCTAGAGGCGACACCGGGCGCAGGCACGCGGGCCGGGGACAGCTGTCCCGTCTCCGTCACACATACTCCGTGTCACTGGAGACCGACAGGTGGTCTGGCCGTGTCACCACCTCTGCGGCACCGCCGGGGGACGGCACCCAGCCTGTGTCACCTCCTGTGTCACCTTCTCACCCCAGGCCACCCGACAGGTGGTTCGACTCTGTCACTACCTACCTTAGGACCGCCGGGGGACGGCACCCAGCCTGTGTCACCTTCTGTGTCACCTTCTCACCCCAGGCCACCCGACAGGTGGTTCGACTCTGTCACTACCTACCTTAGGACCGCCGGGGGACGTCATGTACCCAGCCTGTGTCACCGTCTGCGCCTCCTCCTCTCCCCAGACCACCCGACAGCCGTCAACCACCTCCTCCTGTGACGAGCCCCGTACAACCTGACGAAAGGTGCTACATGCGACCTGACGTCACCTGCTACAGAGATAATACACTCCCGATCATGCACAAATACACAGCGTGAGCACAGCGTGAGCAAAGCTCTAAGTGGGATGCATTTGTTTTGACTGCAGCGCTGCCCTGATCAGCTTGTGGTGAGGCCCAGAGACGTGTTTGTGATAGCCCCTGCCGGCTTTAGGGAGTGGGATCCGTGATGGGCCGGCGGCTTATACGGCGGGCCGGGTATTTCGCCGAGCTGACCGCCGGTGGGGCCGCGCTGCTGACTGCATAATGCACTCGCGGCCGGCGGAATGGCCGATATCAGCCGCCACAGAGCGGTCGACGTCAGGTCCAATTCGCCGGTGACCCAGGTGATGAAATGGAACGGACTTAGACTGAGCTGATAACGGCACAAGCTGGCTCCAAATGCAAAGCAGTGTTGCTAACACACTACTCGGTTCCCGATCTCGGCCTCGAGTGTCTGGAGAGCATGAAGTGACTGTTTAGCTGAGATTATGCGTGGCAGCCGGCAGCTACTTACCCTTAATTAGACCGAGGAATCGCTGTCTGACAAAAGATAAAGACACGAGCCTTACGGAGAAACTTGTGCCACTTCTGGGAATCAGCTAGATACCGAATGCCGGCAGTCACAAACCTTTAACTATTTGGAGAGTTCTGCACGGGCCATTTCATCCGAACGTACACATCCGTCAGAGGATTGTCTCACTCAGCACACCCCTTCCCAGTCGTCTCTGACGCCATATAACGGCATACTGTGGCAACGGCCACAAATCAACCATTTCCATGAATAATTTGACTTATCTCGGGATCGGAATTTCGATTCGGCCCGGTCCCTGGAAGATAGGCCCGTATCTCATGCCGGAAAAATATCGGGTCAACCGATCACGCTGGCGCATCTAACCGGCCGCCGAATGCCTCAATAAAACACAATTGAATGCATATTTTATGGACGGGCGAATGTCGCGCGGCGGACGACAGCTGCCCCGTCTCCTGCTTCCTCCTTCGCGCCGGGACTGCACCAGCACGGACAGAGACAGTGGGGGCCAAGGAAGACAGACGGCGGTTCGGCACCACCAGGCCTCACTGCCAGATAAATATGTCCGCCATTGGACATGTTTCACCGATTCGAGCTCGGCGGTGTCTCTATGTGGAGACCGGCTGATGTCGAGGAATAGCTTCGAGCTGATCAGTGGACACCAGAGCAGGATGTCCATTGTCCAGTGACATATCGTCACCGTCTTGAGGGGCTGCTGCTGACCTGTCCTGTCGTCGAGTGTACTGTGGACTGTGGAGTGACTGTGGACCTGTCGAGTGGACTGGAGTGTACTGTGGACTGTGGAGTGACTGTGGACCTGTCGAGTGGACTGGACTGTGGAGTGTGGAGTGACTGTGGACTGTGGACCTGTCGAGTGGACTGTGGACTGTGGAGTGACTGTGGATTGCTGACCTGTCGAGTGGACTGTGGAGTGACTGTGGAATGTGGACCTGTCGAGTTGACTGTGGACTGTGGAGTGACTGTGGACTGTGGACCTGTCGACTGGACTGTGGACTGTGGAGTGACTGTGGACTGTGGACCTGTCGAGTGGACTGTGGACTGTGGAGTGACTGTGGACTGTGTACCTGTCGAGTGGACTGTGGACTGTGGAGTGACTGTGGACTGTGGACCTGTCGAGTGGACTGTGGACTGTAGTGAATGTGGACTGTGGACCTGTCGAAAGGACTGTGGACTGTGGAGTGACTGTGGACTGCTGACCTGTCGAATGTACTGTGGACTGTGGAGTGGACTGCGTGGAACGATCACGAGCACCGCCACTGGAGAAGGCGACTCGCCTGGGAAGTGGTCAGTGTCACAGACTGACACCACCAGCCTGCAGGTAGTGTGTGGACGCAGACTCACACCGTCAGCCTGCAGGTAGTGTGTGGACGCAGACTCACACCGCCAGCCTGCAGGTAGTGTGTGTACGCAGACTCACACCGCCAGCCTGCATGTAGTGTGTGGACACAGACTCACACCGCCAGCCTGCAGGTAGTGTGTGGACGCAAACTCACACCGCCAGCCTGCAGGTAGTGTGTGGACGCAGACTCACACCGCCAGCCTGCAGGTAGTGTGTGGACGCAGACTCACACCGTCAGCCTGCAGGTAGTGTGTGGACGCAGACTCACACCGCCAGCCTGCAGGTAGTGTGTGTACGCAGACTCACACCGCCAGCCTGCATGTAGTGTGTGGACACAGACTCACACCGCCAGCCTGCAGGTAGTGTGTGGACGCAGACTCACACCGCCAGCCTGCAGGTAGTGTGTGGACGCAGACTCACACCGCCAGCCTGCAGGTAGTGTGTGGACGCAGACTCACACCGCCTGCCTGCAGGTAGTGTGTGGACGCAGACTCACACCACCAGCCTGCAGGTAGTGTGTGGACGCAGACTCACACCGCCAGCCTGCAGGTAGTGTGTGGACGCAGACTCACACCGCCAGCCTGCAGGTAGTGTGTGGACGCAGACTCACACCGCCAGCCTGCAGGTAGTGTGTGGACGCAGACTCACACCGCCAGCCTGCAGGTAGTGTGTGGACGCAGACTCACACCGCCAGCCTGCAGGTAGTGTGTGGACGCAGACTCACACCGCCTGCCTGCAGGTAGTGTGTGGACGCAGACTGACACCACCAGCCTGCAGGTAGTGTGTGGACGCAGACTCACACCGCCAGCCTGCAGGTAGTGTGTGGACGCAGACTCACACCGTCAGCCTGCAGGTAGTGTGTGGACGCAGACTCACACCGCCAGCCTGCAGGTAGTGTGTGGACGCAGACTCACACCGCCAGCCTGCAGGTAGTGTGTGGACGCAGACTCACACCGCCAGCCTGCAGGTAGTGTGTGGACGCAGACCCACACCGCCAGCCTGCAGGTAGTGTGTGGACACAGACTCACACCGCCAGCCTGCAGGTAGTGTGTGGACACAGACTCACACCGCCAGCCTGCAGGTAGTGTGTGGACGCAGACTCACACCGCCAGCCTGCAGGTAGTGTGTGGACGCAGACTCACACCGCCAGCCTGCAGGTAGTGTGTGGACGCAGACTCACACCGCCAGCCTGCAGGTAGTGTGTGGACGCAGACTCACACCGCCAGCCTGCAGGTAGTGTGTGGACGCAGACTCACACCGCCAGCCTGCAGGTAGTGTGTGGACGCAGACTCACACCGCCAGCCTGCAGGTAGTGTGTGGACGCAGACTCACACCGCCAGCCTGCAGGTAGTGTGTGGACGCAGACTCACACCGCCAGCCTGCAGGTAGTGTGTGGACGCAGACTCACACCGCCAGCCTGCAGGTAGTGTGTGGACGCAGACTCACACCGCCTGCCTGCAGGTAGTGTGTGGACGCAGGACGTGGTAGTATGTCGCTATCGTGCACAGCCTTGGAATTTGGGCCATTTTCTGGACTTCTTGGGTCCAAAGAATTTTGCTCCCTTCATAATTCGCTCTCTTTTCGCCTGATCTTACCGACATTGTAGTTAAAATATAATTCAATTTTCATCACAAGGATTTAATATCTATTACAAATCAGGATTTTTTACTTTCCAAACAAAATCATTAAAACAAAAATGAAAATCTTAACTTGCCTGACAATACAATTTTACTCTCCACCTATGGAGTTTTACTCTCCGGGACCAGGTCATAAAATGACAAATCCAACACTGATCGTGCATGCATCTCTGGGCGAAACAGGCCAACAGCTGCCACGGGAACAGCACAGCGGGCCGTCGCTAGAACGCGTCACCTTCAGGGTCGGGAGAGTGTCCCAGCTGCCAAATTCAGGTCACTGCCAGTCACAGACGGCACAGCACCGCTTAGTCACGTACGTCGTCCATAGCTAGGAGGAAGCACAGACGGCACAGCACCACTTAGTCACGTACGTCGTCCATAGCTGCAGGAGGAAGCATGACCAGCGCATGTGCCGATTCAGCTCTGGCTCCATGGGTAGGCTGTACCAATGTGACATACGGTCACCATATGGCTGCTACCATCCGAGCTATCAGGTGACAGGTCACCGTCCGTCACATAAGGTACCAGTCCTCGTGTGACAGCAGGTTTCCATCAGACAGTCACGCAGTGACGCAGAACTCCCATAAAACAGGATCGTCGATAGCACGGACCTTAGTATTCCTGGTATGTAAAACATCGGACATTTTATTGCTCTCCCTCGGAGCCCGCGGTCCTCGGATGTCTCCAGTAAACGACCATCCTTCCATGATCGATGCCTCACATAACACGAGCCCCTGGTCGGTAGTTTTGTCGATTCGTCTGCATACTACAGCCCCAGGCCAGGTCACCGTCAGCTGCGCTGCGGGGCGCCTCTGCCGTCCTGGTTCCAACTGTGGCATTTCTGACGCAGCTGTCAGCGGCGCAGCGACGGATGGCGCGATTCATCGAACGTCGTCAGCGCGCCGCGTCTGTCTCCTTCAGTTCAAACGCGCCGCGGCGCGTTAATTCGGGTCGCTCCGCCGCCAGTGCTGGAGACCGTCACGGGCCCTGACCCGGCCAGGCTTCCCGCAGCAGACCAGTCAGCCATCTTGTCGGTGTTTTAATTTAACTTGGGCACTTGATGGGTGAGATTTCTCGCCGCATTCCGGTTAATGGCGCGGTCGGTTGTTGAGTGCGCTTCTTGGATGTCTCGGAATTCCAGGGCGTCGGAACCGTTTTGGTCGCCTGAATGCCGATGATCGTTCCGGATGATGTGCTCTTTCAAGGACCGACGCTTTTTATAACCGTGCGGGTAAAGCATATTAGTTGCCAAATATATTAAAACAAGTTTGGCTCGTTATGTAGGTAATGGTGCCGATCAGGGGCGCCTGGGGCCGTCAGGAGCGATTCTAAACGACGGCAGACGGCTACAACAACAAATTTGGTTCATCACTCAGCCAGGGAGCGCCGAGGCCGGGTGATGACGTCGGCTGATCCCCGGAAGGGAGGCGGAGAGTTCTCAGGGATCACCAGAACCAGTGGTGACGTCGGCTGATCCCGGGAGGGAGGCGGGGAGTTCTCAGGGATCACCAGAACCGATGGTGACGGCGACTTCCCCGGGAGGGAGACGGGGAGTTCTCAGGGATCACCATAACCGGTGGTGACGGCGACTTATCCCTGTGAGGGAGACGGGGAGTTCTCAGGGATCACCAGAACCGGGTGTTGGAGGCGACTCATCCCCGGGAGGGAGGCGGGGAGTTCTCAGGGATCACCAGAACCGGGTGTTGGAGGCGACTCATCCCCGGGAGGGAGGCGGGGAGTTCTCAGGGATCACCAGAACCGGGTGTTGGAGGCGACTCATCCCCGGGAGGGAGGCGGGGAGTTCTCAGGGATCACCAGAACCAGTGGTGACGTCGGCTGATCCCGGGAGGGAGACGGGGAGTTCTCAGGGATCACCAGAACCGGTGGTGACGGCGACTTCCCGGGAGGGAGACGGGGAGTTCTCAGGGATCACCAGAACCGGTGGTGACGGCGACTTATCCCTGTGAGGGAGACGGGGAGTTCTCAGGGATCACCAGAACCGGTGGTGACGGCGACTTATCCCTGTGAGGGAGACGGGGAGTTCTCAGGGATCACCAGAACCGGTGGTGACGGCGAGTTATCCCCGGGAGGGAGACGGGGAGTTCTCAGGGATCACCAGAACCGGTGGTGACGGCGACTTATCCCTTTGAGGGAGACGGGGAGTTCTCAGGGATCACCAGAACCGGTGGTGACGGCGACTTATCCCTTTGAGGGAGACGGGGAGTTCTCAGGGATCACCAGAACCGGGTGTTGGAGGCGACTCATCCCCAGGAAGGAGGCGGGGAGTTCTCAGGGATCACCAGAACCGGGTGTTGGAGGCGACTCATCCCCGGGAGGGAGGCGGGGAGTTTTCAGGGATCACCAGAACCGGGTGTTGGAGGCGACTCATCTCCGGGAGGGAGGCGGGGAGTTCCACTGTCCGACTCTGCGGTACGCCCACTGGAGGTGGCATGGTCAGGATCACCATGCCTATTGTCTGTGTCAATTGACCTTCAATTCGACCGTACGACCCGAATACTTACTGCACCGGTCTCGGGAAGTTATTTTACCAACAGTAAGCCTGCGATGCCCATGCGAAGCACGCTCGTCGATTCCTACGTTATTGGCTGGGCACATTGGTAGCGCAACAGGGTGGTGACTTGTAGGAATCAGAATGTCCGCGAGGTGCGATGCCAATCTCTGATGGAAATCAAGCCTGATTGTTTCTGAAGAGTGCGGCCCGTCCCTTCAGAAGGATAACGGCCCCGCTGAATGAATAATAGCCGTGTTTATCTGACCAGAGCCGAGATTTCACGCGCATTATACAGGGGTACCGGCGCGGCCGTCAACGTGTTCCATCTGAGCCGGACAATGAGGCCGGCACCGGCGCCGGTTGAGTTCGGCCCTCCGCCCCCCGCCGGGCGCCGGTATAGGTCGCCGCAGAACAGCACTAACGCACGCACGCCGGTGGAACGATCGTTTGTCCATCGGCGAAGCGTTCAGGAGAGGATTATTCCCGAGCCGCTGCCTCTGCTCTATGCAGCGCTCAATGTCATTCGAGTGAGCCATAAATGAATGTCAGCGGGTCGCAAGCTTATCCGGATAGATCCAACGCGTCTACAAATGGGTACGAGATGGTCCGAAGCACGGGACGTGCTATTCAATAAAAGTGGGACCCCACAAAATACGATTAGAGTAAGGTCAGCGTGATGGACGAAACGCACAATTGTGTGAACCACCTTACATTATATATCATTGTAGGGTGCAATATAACTTACACGGCATCCATACCGGCATATGCATTCTTATGACAACGACATAGCAATAGTAATTAAATCGTTATATAATAACGCATACCACACTTCCCGAGGCTACCATTGCCACCACATGGTACAATACCTTTCTGCTGACGCTGTCCCCATCCTGCCCGTTCGATCCGCCCGGGCTGCCACATCTCTAATAACCCCTCACTGCCACGCTGCAGGTGTCGGCCATCTCGGCAGCAGCCGCGCCGCCCGCCACCCAGGTGCCTCCCGTCAGGCACCGTGCCTGTCGCCGCCGGCGGCACAGGCTGTGTGCCATTGTGCGCCTGTCTGAGTACCGGCTGTCATCTGACGAGGGTGCTGCGAGAGAGTGTGAGTCTCTGTGAGGCCACGCAGGGCCACATAGGACACGTGAGGCCACGTGAGGCCACGTGAGGCTACGTGAGGCTACGTGATGCCACGTGAGGCCACGTGATGCCTCGCCAGGCCCCTCGAGTCCGTGTGAGTCCGCGTGGGGCCTCGCCCCGAGCCGCAAGCCAGCCACACAGCAGCATCGATCGCCTTTCAATGACCTGATGGATATCTAGTGATGACGGACGACCGGCCGGGCTATGATTTATTCACGGTATTCAAACAGTCTCCCGGAGCCCGTGGATACAAAAACCCCGGCCCGTGTGGCGTGGCGCCGTTCCCTGGAGAGTGCCGGGGGCAGTAATTCTATCGGCCAGCCATCGGCAGACGGCGGGCGAACGTCCCGAGCGTCCCGAACGGCTCGCTCGGCTGGCCGGCTGCGATGGGAAGACGATATGGCTTTCCCCCCAGCCGGCGCCAGTGTAATTATGCCTGGCGAGCGGCGCGCCCCCTTCCGGTGTGTTCCCACATCTCCGGTAGCCGGCGGGGGGCAGTTTACAACACAGTTAGCCAATTACGGCGGCCGGGAGAAGCCGTGGGAACGCGGCGCACTTGTCGACCGGGGCGGGGGATAGCCGGGTAAACCGCCGGGGTCACGGCGAAACGGGCCGTGTCACCGCCGTAAAAACACTAATCGTGTGCAGTTGTCAACAGCGAGATGCGCTGATGGGTGGGTGCGGTGACCGGTGCCGATTGACCGGTGCCGACTGATCGGTGCAGTGACCGGTGCAGTGACCGGTGCGGTGACCGGTGCGGTAACCGGTGCAGTGACCGGTGCGGTGACCGGTGCGGTGACCGGTGCGGTGACCGGTGCGGTGACCGGTGCGGTGACCGGTGCAGTGACCGGTGCCGACTGACCGGTGCAGTGACCGGTCCCGACTGACGGCCGTGGAGTGAAGTTTGCTGAGGGCGATCGAAGGTAATCTCGGCCCGGGAATCTGCCCCCCCCCCCCCCATCACCTGATCCTAGCCCTAGTAGCACAGCGTCTGATCCTAGCCCTAGTAGCACAGCGTCTGATCCTAGCCCTAGTAGCACAGCGTCTGATCCTAGCCCTAGTAGCACAGCGTCTGATCCTAGCCCTAGTAGCACAGCGTCTGATCCTAGCCCTAGTAGCACAGCGTCTGATCCTAGCCCTAGTAGCACAGCGTCTGATCCTAGCCCTAGTAGCACAGCGTCTGATCCTAGCCCTAGTAGCACAGCGTCTGATCCTAGCCCTAGTAGCACATCGCGATGTTGGTGCAGTGTGATCTGTGTAAAAGCATCTGGCGCGTTCACACTGCGCAGTTGATTGATATAATACAGGTACGTAGAACTACGTGCGGTTGTTCGGCGCTGCTGTTCATTGTTTGTGCCGGCATACTTTCTCGCACAAACCATCTCCAAAACAAGTGAATTGTCCGATTAAGCTAATTTGATTTGGCTGCTTGTCTACGCAAATGTTCAAGCTATTCAAAGTCATCTGCAGGATTAGCTTAGCAGCCTTGCGTCCTGCTGAAAGCCGACCGCTCTCGACGGCTCTGTTCTCCCTAACTGTGCCTCTCCGTCGAGGCGTTCACGTCTCACTGTGCCTCTCCGACGCGGCGTTCACGTCTCTCGCCGCAAACAATGCGTGGGCCTAATCAGAAATCCCTTTGAAGCTCCGCTTTTAAGATTCCTTGTTTTTCTTCTTTCAGCCGTCTGATTTTGACAAGATAACCTCGCGCGCAGCATACCTGTAGGTTTTGCTGTGGATGCAGTTTCATAAAGAAAGACTCAGAAAAGTGAGAACGTTATCGGTACACTCAGCTCTGAAGGCTGATGTTTCTGTGACCAGAATGCCTTATGATACAATAATCTAAAACAAATATAATTTGCATGCTTTAAAGTGTGACAACCAAGCAATAGCAGAATCCTTTGGAATTAACACAGGCTCAAAATTGCAGGCGGCCTAGTTTTCTTAAATCATGTGTGCCGGGCCATTCGCCACCCGCACAAAGTAACGATCTAGACACGGCGACACGGCGACCTCCAAAGCCGGCCCATCTTGGCCACGTCTCGGCGGCGGCGGCGGCGGCGGCGGCGGCGGCAGCGTGCACCACCGGGGATGCACAATGTGCAGTGTGCATGCACGGTGCACACCATGCGAGCTGCACGCGAGGGCGCGGCTCACGCCGGCAGTGGCACTTGACTCGACTCTCGGCAGGCAGACGTGTCCTCCTTCGTCACGTCATCAGCCGGCCCTGCAGCCGGCCGTGCTCGTTGGAGCAGGCGAGCGGTTCCCTCTCAGCACGGGGCGGGTGGAGCCTGAGCCCCCAGTGCAGGCCGGTTCGGCGGGCAGACGGCTGCCATGGTGGTACCCGACGGCGTCAGAGACTGCTGGTTGGCTGACAGGATAGGAGTGGTAATCGCTTGTTATCTTTGGTGTGAAGTTGACATTTATCGCATTAGCTCCACGGTGAGTGGTGTTCGCGTGCATTAGGACATGATCCGTCCCTCATATCTCTACAGAATCGGCCATGCTGTCAATACTGATCCAAAGCAGGGCGACTCGCTTCTGTGGCCTGCTCTGTCAGCTTCTGTGGCGCCCTGTCTGAGCTCGCTGTGACCAGCTGAGCCGCCTTTTGGCATGGTAGTTAACTTTGCAGCAACACTTCCCTGTGCTTCCCCACCAGCCACTGGCTGCCCGGCCCTAGGGCGGACTGCCCGGCCCTGGGGCGGGCAGCCCGGTCCAGTGGCAGATAGACCTCCCCAGCCCTGGGACGGGCCGGCCGGCCGGTCGGTCCAGTGGCAGATAGCGCTATCGGCCGTTGGCCCGTCCCGTATCTCGGCCCTACTCAGCGCAGAATAACACCAGCAGTGATACATCGGCCAGCGACGCGCCGTCCGCGACAGCCGCAGCCTTTGAAGGCGCCGACGGCGGCGGCGGCCCATCCCGAGCCCATCTCGAGGCCATCCCAGCGCCAGACACGCTTCCGGCGGCGCGCCCAGCGTACATACGTGTGCTGAGAGAGGATGAGGGGGGGGGGCTTCCATGTGCTGCGTGCCGGCCGGCATACTTTGCTGCATCACCGGCTAGTGATTGGGCCTCGAGAAATGCATGCGTCGGCAGACCAGATTCTGCCGATTCACGGCTAATCCGTCACAATGCGGTTAGATGCGTCAGTAATTTGCATGCAAATCCTCGATCGAGACTGCCATAACCGGTATTTTGCACCAAGTCAGGTCATTCGACTTATTTTGCATGATAAAGGCGTATTCATGCGAAAAGTATTTTAATTACCTTGGTTTTCATCAGCTCCCCCGTTTCGCCGAAAGATCCCACCGGCATCGGCAGTCATTTCGCTCTGTCGAATCTCCTCAGCGAATGATTAATGATGGGGCCTACCACAGGTTACCTGTAGTGACCCTCCGGTACCCGTGTTACGGTACGTAATGACCGGCGGCAAACCGTGCTGCTAACCAGATAGGTCATTTATCTTGGCGTCATTCGACTTGTTTAGCCTGGCCTGCCGTCTTACCGGCCCCACGGGAGGGAGAGTTTATCGCCAGCCCCATGGACAAAAGAGCGTACTTTTTGCTCCAACTCATCATACACGCTTAGACGCCAGCATTTCACGTCCCAGCTCGGTCATGTGACCACCAGCTGACCGGCGACCTGGCTGTCGGTCGGTCACACGGGACCAGCTGGGTCGGTCGGTCACACGGGACCAGCTGGGTCGGTTGTCAGACGGGACCAGCTGGGTCGGTCGGTCAGACGGCACCAGCTGGGTCGGTCGGTCAGACGGGACCAGCTGGGTCGGTCGGTCAGACGGCACCAGCTGGGTCGGTCGGTCAGACGGCACCAGCTGGGTCGGTCGGTCAGACGGCACCAGCTGGGTCGGTCGGTCACACGGGACCAGCTGGGTCGGTCGATCACACGGGACTAGATGGGTCGGCTCATCTGTCAGACAGGCAGCTGGACATCGGACCACAGTGGGGGACGGCGAGGGTGGCCCCTCCCTGCCTGCGTCCCCGCAAATGTCCCCCTGCTGCCCACTGTACTGTCCCCGGCGGCACACATCCCCCCCACACATCCCCCCCACACTTCCACTGGCCACTACAGTAACCCCACTCCGCTGTACTGTCCCCGGCGGCACACATTCCCCACCCACACCTCCACTGGCCACTACAGTAACCCCACTCCGCTGTACTGTCCCCGGCGGCACACATTCCCCACACCTCCACTGCCACTACAGTAGCCCCACTCCGCTGTACTGTCCCCGGCGGCACACATTTCCCCCACATCCACTGGACACTACAGTAACCCCACTCCGCTGTACTGTCCCCGGCGGCACACATTCCCCATCCACATCCACTGGACACTACAGTAACCCCACTCCGCTGGACTGTCCCCGGCGGCACACATTCCCCACACCTCCACTGGACACTACAGTAACCCCACTCCGCTGTACTGTCCCCGGCGGCACACATTTCCCCCACATCCACTGGACACTACAGTAACCCCACTCCGCTGTACTGTCCCCGGCGGCACACATTCCACACCCACACCTCCACTGGACACTACAGTAACCCCACTCCGCTGTACTGTCCCCGGCGGCACACATTTCCCCCACATCCACTGGACACTACAGTAACCCCACTCCGCTGTACTGTCCCCGGCGGCACACATTTCCCCCACATCCACTGGACACTACAGTAACCCCACTCCGCTGTACTGTCCCCGGCGGCACACATTCCCCACCCACATCCACTGGACACTACAGTAAACCCACTCCGCTGTACTGTCCCCGGCGGCACACATTCCCTACCCACATCCACTGGACACTACAGTAACCCCACTCCGCTGTACTGTCCCCGGCGGCACACATTTCCCCCCCCCCCCCCCCACCTCCACTGGCCACCACAGTAGCCCCACTCCGCTGTAAATAGCTGCACCGTCCAGCGACTCTCAGTATCGGTCGCTGCAGTGGTGGTCAGCGCCGCACGGCAGGCGGTGGTCAGATCCGAGTCTTATAGTTGGCAATGCGCGGTCAGTATGAGGGCCGCTGTGAGCGACGGGTCCTGTGGGGGCAGATAGCGCCGCAACATCCACCACTGCCACGACTGACGCCGCTGCCGTCCGCCGTACTGCCCTGGCCGACCCGGCCAGACGCCCAAACGACACGACCGCCGCTGCACTGACGCCGCTGCCGTCCGCCGCACTGCCCTGGCCGACCCGGCCAGACGCCCAAACGACACGACCGCCGCTGCACTGACGCCGCTGCCGTCCGCCGCACTGCCCTGGCCGACCCGGCCAGACGCCCAAACGACACGACCGCCGCTGCACTGACGCCGCAATCACAGCAACAAGGACACCAGTTGAGCGCTGAACGGGCCGCAAACGAGCGCCTACTTGTGGCGATGGCTGGAGCCGGCCTCGGCGACGTGTGTCGTCTCTGTCCGCCCCTCCCTGGAGTCCCAACCCCGGCCCCTGTGTGTGTGTTGTCTCTGTCCGCCCCTCCCTGGAGTCCCAACCCCGGCCCCTGTGTGTGTTGTCTCTGTCCGCCCCTCCCTGGAGCCCCAACCCCGGCCCCTGTGTGTGTCGTCTCTGTCCGGTCCCAACCCCGGCCCCTGTGTGTGTCGTCTCTGTCCGGTCCCAACCCCGGCCTATGTGTGTGTTGTCTCTGTCCGCCCCTCCCTGGAGTCCCAACCCCGGCCCCTGTGTGTGTTGTCTCTGTCCGCCCCTCCCTGGAGTCCCAACCCCGGCCCCTGTGTGTGTTGTCTCTGTCCGCCCCTCCCTGGAGTTCCAACCCCGGCCCCTGTGTGTGTTGTCTCTGTCCGCCCCTCCCTGGAGTCCCAACCCCGGCCCCTGTGTGTGTTGTCTCTGTCCGCCCCTCCCTGGAGCCCCAACCCCGGCCCCTGTGTGTGTCGTCTCTGTCCGGTCCCTCCCTGGAGCCCCAACCCCGGCCCCTGTGTGTGTCGTCTCTGTCCGGTCCCAACCCCGGCCCCTGTGTGTGTCGTCTCTGTCCGGTCCCAACCCCGGCCCCTGTGTGTGTTGTCTCTGTCCGCCCCTTCCTGGAGTTCCAACCCCGGCCCTGTGACCTGACACAGAGGCGCAGCGCCCAAGAGGTCGAAACGGCGTGATGCGGTCGATGCTCCTTGATTTGGTAGTGTGTATGGTAGTGTGTCGGGGATTAAGGGCTGGGGGTAGCAGTGGCTGGAGGATTTGGTTCAGATAATTGGGTCGCTGCATGGATGGGGGATCAGGTATATTGTGTATGTTGGGCTATATTGGGTCAAAAGGAAGGTTGTGTATTGATGCTTCGAGACAGCCTTACTCGGTCAAGCAGATGGTTGATTGGAACGGAGGTGAAACCGAACTTTTACTTTAGACTAAATGGGTTCGCAGAGGACAGCTTGCAGAGCCTGCCAACGCAGAACGACCCAAAACGATTATTTCATAGCTGGCTGCACATCAATCATCGTCGACTAAACATTATATCGGAAAAGTTGCTTCTCCCTCGGTTCAGTCGCAGCTGACGCTCTGCGCACCAGCGTGGGGAGGCGCGTCACCACCACTGGGGTCACTGGGGATCAGTCCCCAGTAACATTTTCGGATTTTAACATTACGCCTATTGGCGTTGCATGGAAAGAATCGACTTCAAAGTGCCTCCGTCCCCACCTACTTTCGGAAGGTGGTTACTCCCATGCGTGGGGGTGACTGGTGATTGGTGGCACAGCCTTGGCGGGCACGGGATCGCGGAACTGGTGACTGGTGCCACAGCCCTGGCGGGCGCGTTAGCACAAACACAAACACCGCACAACCGACGCAGGTGTGAACTGACACGCAAGGTATGCGCAAATCCCGCCCGCCCGCTGACTCACCCTGAGTCATTTGTGAAAGCGTGGTGTGTTTCGGAGTGCTCCATCGTTCACATGCCCCCTATTTTGCCAACAGGACAATGTAATTAAATGCACAAACATTAAATGAATTGCAAATTACAATGTTGCTCATGCTTAATCGGAATTGTGGCGAAACAGATGCACGCTAACAGGCGAGCACCTCAGCTTACGGAGATACTTTTGAAGCAGCTGGCTTTCTATCCGCCCGGATTTCCGGGCCACACCAGCTAGCTAAACAGGTCAAATAACAATTACAACTGGAATAGAAGCCACTTGTCATGGCTCAATGGCTGAACTATGACCTCGTCTGACAAACTGGTCATTAATCTGAATCAGGCTGCCGCGCTTCCTTTTAAGAAACCGCAGCATCATCCAATCTAATGGGATGACCGCTCGCCGGTGCAGTAGAAATCATTCGCGATCTCTCAAAAACGCATCATCTCCACGCCGACGTTCGCCCACATCGCCGCGGTCAGTCACTGAAGGAAGAATGGCTCCACCTGACAGCGTGCGTGGACGCAGCAGTGACATGCCAAAGGAGTGTGCTGAGCGATGGCTCTTCCCGTTTCAGGGGCTGACCTGGCGACCGCATTCCCAGACAAGCCATTCGCCTGCGGAAGTTTAATCAAGCTTGGGCGATGTTTTGATTTGCCGGCCATGCGAGGGTTCAGCGGAAGGAGCCTGCTCTCGGGCGATCCAATAGGAATCTAACCTTATTAATATGCGCCGCCGGGAGTCGAAATAGTCTCGCTCGGGAACGGCCTCCTGACATGCGAAAGGCTCGGCTTTTAACGGCACCAGGCCACGCTCGACTGAGATTGGAGGCGGGGGAGCGATCACGTGGAGTCGCCGGTGACGCAGAGCAGGGCTGCACGGCGACGCCCCGTGCCCACCTAGAGACACGAGCAACTTCCTTGTGGCAGTCACACTAAGCAAATATGCATTTCCACACTCCGCGACGTATGCAAATAGCGGAGAGCGCTTGGCCATCGGTGGAGTCGGAGCCGTCGAGAGTGTTCTGGGAACGCGTGGACGCCTGTTGGTAATGACGGAACGGGCCGGCCAAATTGGTCATGAGCGCGTTATCTCCGGGGAGCTGGACACATTGCAGAGTTCGCGGAAACGGTCCGGGAAGGTGGGTCCCGGGGCAGCTCGGGCCGCGCGGACCGCGGACATGCACACACGGCACGACGGCTCGTGTGATGTTGATTATCGAGTTCGCCTCGCTGGAGGAAAATGCCCGGAATGAAATCGGGCAGTGAACTGGAGATAGATAGATTCAGTGGAAATATAACCCGATTTACATGGTTTTCTGTTGAAGGTCAGCTAAGTAAGCTGCAATTTCATGGCCACATTGCGTGACAAGTGTTAAAAATGTCCTTGTACTAAGTACCTAATTCCTAAAAATTCTCGTCTTGACCTCTTGACAGCACCAAATTCTTAGATCCTCAGCAATCGAAGGGGGTTAATCCGTCATATCTATTATGTGTTAATAAAACAACCATGGGCGTTTGACTGTAACATGATAAATGAATGACATCCGAAACGTGCGATGATGTGATGAATGAGTTGGTCACATTAGTATGCGTTGGGCTTGCAAACGGTGAACGTTTATGTATGGATCACTCCAGTAGCCCGACTGACAGTCTTGACGTTGATTTTGTAGGATAAGATCCATGAATGCGACATCAGTATATCGTTCGAAATAACTTTGAGAAACCCAGATGCTGGAATACATAATGCTGAATTTTAGAAGAGATAATACATTTCTGGAAATGCAGCGCATTGATCACAAGCAGATGCAAACGGATTTGGCCTTCAACGCCGCCTGAGATTGCTTGCATGGCATACATGCCAGCCACATATTTGCATGTTGCTTCTTTAAATAGGGACGTCAGCCGACCACATTAGGATTATCAACTCACCTGAATCACAACCCACGTCCAACTCCTCCTCGGCAGCTGACTTTCCTGGTCTTTGTGTCTAATCACTCTGTCCTGCCCACTCGGTCACGTTCGCATCACAGTCGGCCGCAGCGGCCGTGGTTCCAGCGCGGGCCCGACGCGGATGCAGCACAACCTCACCGTACCACGGTCGGCGCAAGACTGACGGCCCGGCCGGCCGGCTCCACGCCGCTCCGCCGCCCGCACCGCTCGCACGGGTCATGTGCCGCGCCCGCACAACGCCAAACGCGACCGTAACGACGCCGCCCGTGGCTCTGGCTGCCCCAAACCGATTGAAATATGACAGCCAAATGGGGGATAAGTGCTGAGACTGTGTGTAGCTTCCTGTTTGGAATTATTCGGTTAAGGGAGTTAGATGGCAGGTGTTGCCTCACCGGGAGGAAACGTGTCTGTGGTAAAACATGTGACTGGTTTCCGCAGAGAAAACAGCACGTTTATTGTCTGCATTTACCGTGACCACTACTCATCATTTATTAGTTATATTAAATTATTTGCTTATTTATAAAATGCCGAACTTGACCGAATGATAAGTTTCACGAATTTGAGGACGACATGATTGCGAATTTCAACACAGAGTTAACCCTTGCCCGGGTGGGGGGATGCCACCCCCTCGGTTTTTCTGGAATAACTCGCGTAGTTTCTAACCGATTGCGATGCAACTTTCAGTACCCTACTTTGCAAAAAAATTGACACAGAATCTGAAAAATTTGCATTTCTAACCCACATGACCCGTGACCTATGACTTGTTTCTCAAGGTCATGTCAGGCGCAACTGGCGTCCCGCAGGTCGATGCTTGTAACTTGTGCAGTTTCCGAGTGTGTGTTGTTCAGGAGCATATGCAAAGGTGTTTACAGGTGGCAGTTGTGGTTTCCACTGATATTGTGACCTCGATTGACCTTTTCAGAGGTCTACTGAGGTCATTGGCCTCCGATGACCTCATATGACTTCTTTGGGCTTCTGGTGGTTTCTAGGACAATTTGTGACGCTGATTTCAAATTTGGGACCCATCTTAGATAATCATATGTTCCACTGGGGTCATATACATCCCCAGGTCAACCGAGGTCACTGACCTCAGATGACCTGACATGACCTTTTTGGAATTTGGCAGTTTGTAGGACATTTTGTGACGCTGATTACGAATTTGGCACCTATTAAACATTATGATATGCTCATTCACGATTCTAGCTCGATAAAATTCAATTTATACGCATTTTCAATTTTGATGACTTTTGGGTCATTGACATGACCTCAGAGGTCACCGAATGACCCAAGAGCTTACAATCGGATAGCAGCGGCTTTCTCTCATCACAAGCAACACGCTCGTCTTTGAATCGAAGCTCTAGCTCAATTAGGGGCGAAACGCTAAGGGGGGGGGGGGGGGTCGTACCAACCCCCCTACCCAAACACGTAGTGATTTTGCCCTACCCGGGCGAGGGTTAAACCTAAATGCACAAGATAGCACATATCCTGAGGGAAGGAAACACTTGTGCATTTTTCATGGCTTTGCAATAACTTTTTCATGGCTTTGCAATAACTGATGTTTTAAAGAGCAACGTCATTTTCAGTCCAGGGTTACCTCAAGAGCTTTACAGCCAGGGGCGGATCCAGAAAATCTTCAAGGGGGGGGGGGGTCATCAATTGCAGTGGTGCCCCTACCTATACCCAAATCTGAAAACTCAACGGATTTGGTCCACTATATTTTGAGGGTGCCCCTATTTCAGTTTTTTTTATTGACAACGTTGGCTATAGGTATTTGCAATATCAGTCGTATCCTTTCTATCATTTTAAGTGCCGCGGATGGTGCTAAAATATATTATTTGTACAGTCAATGGCGGCCCCAGACGGCTGATGAAGAATTGACCAAGAGGGAAGTCGAGGTTCGTGACCAGGGGGGGGGGGGGGGGTGGAAGCAGTTTTTTACAAGCAGTAAATCTTATGCATGCGATAAACTATTATTGCGCCGCAAAGTGGCGCCAAAATTTGAGGTTTTTAGCGGGTTGGAGAACTAATTGTTGCTATTGGAACCAGCATGCAGGGTCAAAACGAGGAAATATGTTTGGAGTAAAAGGTGGTGTCAAAAGACATGTTGCCCCCCCCCCCCCTATTGAAGGCCAAATGTGGGGTCATGGCCCCCATATCCCCCCCCCCTGCAGCCGCCAGTTTGTACAGTCTATATTAGACCCTTTTGTACTGGAAAAGAGCACTGATTGATTTGCGCCGCGTAGCGGCGCGGAATTTTTTGCTTTATTTTGTTTTTGAATGGATAACTAGGCCCTAAAAAAATCGAAAGGTTCTATAATCTATATGTATCAGCCCAAGGGGCCCTCAGAGCTCCTCGAGTCCGATACGTTGTTGCCTCTGGTATAAAGGTACGTTGGTGCCCCTTCATAGCCCAGGGGACGGGAGGCACGAAGGGACATTTTTGGGCATAATTTAGCAATTTTAATTTAGCATCATTTCGCGATTTTTTTTCTCTCCAGTGACCAATGCTTGTGATTTCATGGCGGCACCAGACCATTGCTTTCCCTCCTGGATTCAAGGAGGCACAGTGCCCCGGTGTCTTCCCTCGCCCCACAGTGCCGCCTACCGTCACGATGGTGCCCCTGGCACCATCGTGATGGCGTGGTGGTGCCCTTGGTTCACCGGCGCGGTGGTGCCCCTGGTACACCGGGTGATGCCCTTCTTTCGAAGAACACTGAATGATTTGCGCTGCCAAAAAAGTCAAAAAAAGTTATACAAAATGACATGAGTTTCTTACACTTATGGAGCCATCACTCAGTTAAAAATAGATATATTGCTTTGAAATTTGGTTTGGGTATTGTTCACCTTCAGTTCTCTCAGATATATTCCGGTTTTTCTAACATCTTCGAAAATTTTGACTTTGTAGTGATCTTTCCCCAAAAATCAGTTTTATTTTATTTTAGGGGTCAAAACCAAAAAAATTTGGAAATCCGAGATTGCCATTTTGATGAGAATGCTATTTCCTATCTTTGCTTAATTGTGTTTGCAATGTGCTTGCAAACTCTGTTTTCTACGATTTTTCAAACATTTATCGTTTTTCCACCAACATGACGTCATCAAAACATCATTATCTCCCAAACTACTGAATGAATTTGAATGAAATTTTTGCAGCATACGTATTTGTTATAAACTCAGCTACTGAAGATGTCCGCAAGATGCGCCGCATGTGTAAAAAGTTATTCAAGACAAACCTCAGGGGGGGGGGGGCTGTCAGCCCCCCGTAGGACGAGGGTTGAGCCTCGCTAGTGCAGGAAGGGGCGATGCCATCTCTCGGTTTTTCGTAAATAACTAGCATTTCGTTCGATGTTACTGTTATTGGTAGAGTTTCATCCTACATACTTCCAAATGAGATAGAGGATCACAAGCGGTTCCCGCATGCTTCGCTGTCTGCAGAGGCGACGTCGTTGGCGTCGGTTGTGCCGTTTCTGGTAATGACGAAATAATGTGTTCTTTAGAGGAAAATTTCATGAAATAAAGTCAAAAGTTAAGGAATTTATTTGGGGTTACACTAAATCGTTGGAAAATTGCATTTATCAACATGTGATCCGTCAAAAGGGAGTGCGTTTCAAGCGCAGTATGTTCTTCGAGAATAGTTACTTCGGAACCAATATTCGGTGGCTATTGCAAGCTTTACCGACCCGAATTACGCTGACTAAAATATGTATTACAGCGTTTTATTAAAACTTTATTTATAACTTTCTTGTTTGTAAATACACGTAAATTTTGGGAAGATATTGGTCAGAAATGACTGCACTTCACAGCTATATAACTTATATCGTTCAACACCCTCAGGTTTTAGCGGCATGGCGCTGTAATCAGGAAAAAAGTCAAATTGTAATCCCAAGTCGATTTAAATGCATAAATACTTATTGGTAAGTTTCAGCTTTACATGCACTATAAAGCCGGTACATTTGTCTACGCAATTATATATGTTTCATCGCTTTAAATGCGATAGGTTCCGAGTTCTGACATTAATCGTGAACAATGTTGTAAAACCCAACCCCCCTTCAAATACCACGTGACCATAACGGGGCGGAGCATGACCATATATGGCAGGTCCAAAGTTTTTTTTGGCGCACTTCGGCTATTGTTTTGCCGCATTATTATTTTGCCGGTGTAGGGGTGTATGTAGGTATTGTTTTGATCGCGTGATACATTTATTATTGCTAAACAGTCAACTTCTCATATTAATTTATTACTGACCAATATATCAATATTGGTCAGTAATAAATTAATGAGTTGACTTTATTTATGTCCATATGAATGTTAACAATTCGTATTGCATTAGCTGAGGGAGGGCTTGGTCACATGATAAATGCAGCCATGTTTTGTTTGTATTGAATAGGGAGGGTCTAAAAAAAACTGTCCAGATTAGCAGGCAAGCCCATGCTCCGAAACTACTGGACCGATCTGAGTGATTTTTTCACTATTCAATTTTAACTGGTTGGAATGGGTGCCGTTTTGCATTTTATCCAGTCTAATCTAAATGGACCAAATTGGATACAAACCTGTAGTTCAAATTTGCAGGCAAGCCTATGATCCGAGGCTATGGGACCGATCTGCGTGGTTTCTTCACCATTCGATGCGGCATGGTGCAAAACGGTGCCGTATTGCCTTTTTCAGATTGGTTCACTCTAAGTGGACCAAATTGGGCCAAAACCACCAAAAACCGTTGCAGGCAAGCCAATGAGGCTATGGAACCGATCTGCATTATTTTTCCACATTCAGTCCGACGTGGTCCAAAATGGTACCGTTTTGCGTTTTATCCAGATTGGTTCATTCTAAGTAGACCAAATTGGACCAAAACCACCGAACCCGGTTGCAGGCAAGCCCATACTCCGAGGCTATGGAACCGGTCTGCATGATTTATTCACCATTCGATCCGGCGTGGTCCAAAACGGTGCCGTTTTGCGTTTTATACAGATTGGTTTACTCTAAGTGGACCAAATTGGATAAAAACCACAACAACTGTTGCAGGCAGGCCCATGCTCTGAGGCTATGGGACCGGTCTGCATGATTTCTTTACCATTCGATCCGGCGTAGTCCAAAACGGTGCCGTTTTGCGTTTTATCCAGATTGGTTCACTCTAAGTGGACCAAATTGGGTCAAACCACCAAAAACCGTTGTCATTGGTATGGAGCTGTCCGCTCCGGAGCCATGCTACTGAAAAATATGAATGTGAAGAGAGAAAAAAAACATAAAAACTCCAATTCTTTGAGCACATCACCCTATGATTACTTTTGTCTCAACGGTCTGGCATCATACTTCGTTTTACATTATAGATTACGATTCCACATCTCCCTATGTTAATCCAATGGGAGTTTCGGCACGTGCAAAAAAGCTAAGGTCCAAAAAAGCGGAGGAGCCCCCGGAGTGAGATTGCTTGGTCACGTGATTTTGTCATATGGCGCAACCTTATCTTTACAGACCTTGGTAAACCAGGTGGGTGGCAAGAGGACATGTGACCAAATGGAGGAATCTGATTGGAGGCCCGGGTTTGTCTAGTAAACTGGCGCATTGTCTAGTGAACTGGCGCATTAGCTACCGCCAGTTCTGACAAACAAATAATGGACAAGTTGCAGGGTACCTAAGTCACTACTATTATGTGTTTGATGAAAAGCAAATTAATAAAACATATTTTTTTAGATTGACACTTAACTATAAATTCCTCCGGATTATTAGTTTTGAAAATAATTAAGCATATTTACGTAATTTGAAATTCTTCTCTCCGATTGGTCGTGACGTCAGATGGCAACAGTTCAGGCGGTCAAAGTCTTGGGCGGCTCGGTTGACGCATTTCTTTTTAATAAGCTTCCCCCTCACTCAAGAAGTAGTGGTGGGGACATGATTTACCCCCCCCCCCCCCAACACATATATTTGTCAGAGGGACCCTTCAAGAAGTTGACCGAAGGCCCCGAGGTGCCCCAGCCAGTCTGAGGGGCCCTCTAAAGCCGACAGTAGGCCCCCAGTCGGTCTGAGGTGGCCCTGGCTGGAGGGGCCTTCGGTAGGCATGAGGGGCCCTCGGTATGGCCTGATGGGGCCCTCGGTAGGCCTGAGGGGTCCCTCGGTAGGCCTGAAGGGGCCTTTGGTAGGCCTGAGGGTCCCTCGGTAGGCCTGAGGGGCCCTTGGTGAGCCTGAGGGGCCCTCGGTAGGCCTGATGGGACCCTCGGTATGGCCTGATGGGGCCCTTGGTGAGCATGAGGGGTCCCTCGGTAGGCCTGAGGGGTCTTCGGAAGGCCTGAAACTTCAACATGGGCCTGTCCGACGTTTTTTTTTGCGACTATTTAGGTCCCTGCAAAATAGTGGCTTAAATCCGAGGAGATACCATTTCGCGCCATTTTTAGGGGGGGCTACGGTGAGATGGGCCGCTTTGATCGAAGGGGTCCCTGGGTTTGTCCCCCCATCCGAAAATACCACCCACCGCCACGGATACCACCTCCATAAGCGCTCTATCCGAACGCGTGCGATTTGTGGGCTGTGATTGAGACCGTCTGGTGAGGAATATAAGGCGGGAAAAGCTACCGCTGGGTGATACAAAAATACTTTGTTCTATCTTCTATCCATACCCGGGTCATGAATCCACCTGCGAAGTCATTTAGTACCTAAATATTTTTTCCCTAAAAAGCATTGCAAAATCTCCATGTTAAAGCAATGGGAGTATCAGCTGACTGAGATTCCTTGGAGCCAACCACACTGGAGGATCCCGGCGATCGGTTGCACGTGCGCTGGGAGGTCACGTGACTGATACCTTACGCCCCTACCTCTATTAAAGTACCTTGGGTAAAACCATGCTATTTACATTATTTCGCTATTTACTTTGCATTTGCGCTGATCGCCGACCCACATTGCATACGCCAGCCCGTTAGTTTCTCTATACGCCTGTGTTTCACTGGCGGATCCAGGGGGGGGGGGGGGGGGGCGGCAGGAGCAAAATCCCCCATCCCAAGCTCGACAGGAGCGGCAATAGAAATTAGCCCCCCTCAAAATTCGCTGAAGCTGGCGATCAAAAATGGGTACTGCCTGCAAAAAATAACTTCTTGCGAAAGAAAGAAATCTTGTTTTTGCCTCGTTCGTGTTTCCTCTATTTGGTAGCATTTTGGTAGCAGTAGGGATAGGGAAAGTGGCGCGTCTGACGCTATTTTGGAGTGATTCACAAACAACGTAAGTTATAATTTTACACGCAGCGCGCGTCGCAGCCTTTGGTCTCCTGCTGCCTGCTGGATGGCAGCGCGCGAGCGCTTGAGTGAATTTCCTTGTATAGGTACCTATGTTGTATGAAATTACTGGCAGATCCAAAGGGGGCGGCATGGGCAAAAGCCTCATTCGTGCTTCCTCTATTTGCTAGCATTTTGGTAGCAGTAGGGATAGGGAAAGTGGCGCGTCTGACGCTATTTTGGAGTGATTCACAACCAACGTAAGTTATAATTTTACACGCAACATCGCAGCTGCCTGCAGTCTCCTGCTGCCTGCTCGGTGGCAGAAGAGCGCATGAGTGAATTTCCTTACATAGGCACCTATTTTGTGTGGAATACGTCTACTAGTATTATGTAGGGTAATTAGGTTCAGTTAACAAATCCCAATGTTCTTTTTGTAGCTGGGGCATTCCACGACAAATCGACAAAAACAAAGTGCAAAATGACACCGTTATGTCGCCGAATATGGCCAAAATTGGTATATGGGGTAACCTGGAGCGCTAAAGTGAGCTGTGCAAGTTGTATTGCAATGCAAGCATTGGTTCAGGAGATATTGCCTCGGGCATTTTTATAAGGTCGCGGTGCAGGTCAATATTTGTCAGCCCATATGGCGGGGAATTTATGAAGCAATATAGATGTATTATATGTCATTAGAATGGCAATGAGCTGTTTTATAACATGATGTTGATTTTTTTCTTCTCATTTTCGAAAATTTTCAAATTTAGTACGTTTTCGAAATTGTACAACTTTTTTGGATACCTTTGCTCAAACGTGTTTTAATTGTTCGCTATGCCATTCTTACGTGTAAGGACGTGTCAATTAAGTGAAAAATAAAATTGAGGGATATTTGCCTCCAAATATCTCAAACTTTGTAATTTTACATCCTATTTTATATAAAAAAAGTTATTCGCTAATAATTTTTGACTGAATAAAACTAGAATGGTACGGTGAACGTCATGTTGATGTTCTCATCAAGACGAGTTGAATGCTCTGCAGCATGATCTCTTTCTGACGTTTGATGACCTTGACCTTAAATTTAAAAGGTAGTATTTGTTTGGAAATTTTGAATCTTTTTTTGGATACTTACCCAAGCCAAATGTATTTCCTATTTTGACTTTATTATTGTTAAGTGTAAAGAAGTGTCGTTCAAACAGAAACAAATAAAATTGATGGTTATTTGTCTTCAAATAGGTATGCTAAATTGTGTCATTCTATATGTTCTTTTTGTGAAAGATGTTATTCTCCAATAACTTTTGACTGAATAAAGATAAGAAGGTAAAGTGGACATCATTTGGTTATTTTCGGCAAGACGCGTTGGATGATATGCAGCATGACCTCTTTAACATTTGGTGACCTTCGTCTAAGGTCAATGTCAAGGTTCAATGTTGGGTATCCAATTGTAGCCTATGTGGCGATGTTATATATCTTGAAACTTGTCTTGTTGTGAGGAATTCGATTGTGCTTAAACAACGCCTGCTCGTCAATGGCAACATTCAAATTCATTTTAATTTGAATGTCGAATAGTAACTTCATGACTTCCTTCTCGATGTAAAGAAAGCCCGACAATTTCTCAGTTTGCTTTATAATCATCAACGATCGCGCAATTATTTTAATACCAATGAATTCCTATCTTCAAGAGAAGTTCAAAGATATATAACATCGCCGTGCTGGTCAAATTTGGAAAGGTGACCTTGCGCCGTGACCTTGACCTTAGGTCAAGGTCATCAAACGTCAGAAAGAGGCCATGCTGCACAGCATTCAACGCGTCTGGATAACAACAAAATGACGTTTACCGTGCCCTTCTAGCTTTATTCAGTCAAAAGGTATTAGCTAATAACTAAATTGTATATACAATAGTATATAAAATGACAACATTTTAGATATTTGGAGGCAAATATCCATCAATTTTATTTTTTGCACTTAATTGACACGTCCTTACACGTATGAATAGCATAGCGAACAAATAACCCAAGCCCACAAAGGGAAACAAATGGAGGTACCTTTTAGGTCATATGGAGGCCCCTGGGGCCCGGAAGTCCCCCCGTGAAATTAGCCCCCCCCCCCATATTGGGAGGCTGGATCCGCCAGTGCTGTGTTTATGCATGCATGTTTATGCATGCAGGTGTGTGGTGTGTGGTGTGTGGTGTGTGGTGTGTGGTGTGTGGTGTGTGGTGTGTGGTGTGTGGTGTGTGGTGTGTGGTGTGTGGTGTGTGGTGGGAGGTGGGCGGTGGGCGGTGGGCGGTGGGCGGTGGGCGGTGGGCGGTGGGTGGTGGGTGGTGGGTGGTGGGTGTGTGTCCTCATTTCTTTAAGGACACGCACAAGGGTCTTATGCTAGTCTGAGAGGACCTTTGCCAGACCTCGGAGGGTTCAATGCCTATCTGAGATGGCCTTCAGGGCACCAGAAAGCAAGACCCTCAGGGTATCGGAAGGGTACAGGGCAGCGGGCAGCGCACAAGACAAGACATCACGCAGGACGCAGGGCACCGGGCAGGGCACGTGGCAGGACACGGCGCAGGGCAGGGCACGGCACATGGCAGTAGAGGGCACAGTGCAGTGCAGGGCACATGGCAGGGCACATGGCAGGGCAGGGCACAGGGCAGGGCACAGGGCAGGGCACAGGGCAGGGCAGGGCACAGGGCAGGGCACAGGGCAGGGTACAGGGCAGGGCACATGACGCAGGACCAGGACAAGACGATTCCGGGACAGCATAGCAGCAAGACACTGGCACTTCGGTTTTTCAAACTATGCTCGTTGCTTTTAGTTATCAGGGGCACACAGGTACGTAGCCAGGATTTCGTCCAGGGGGGGGGGGGGCGGCGCCTCGAAAGGGCCCCTTCCCGAGCGTTGAAAGGGCCCCTTCCCAAGCGTTGAAAGGCCCCCCCCCAAAAAAAAAAAACATGAAAAGGCATGTTACAAGGCTGGGAAGTGGGAAATGCAGTATGGCAGGTATGGCATGGGCCATAGCAACGTTTAGGAGCTGGAGTTAGCAAACTGCCACATCAACTTTGGAACCAGCGACACGAATTTGGAATCAGCTATACCAACTTGGAATATTTTTAAAGCTCAAGACCTGGAACTCTTAAACAAATTGCGCCGCGGAGCGGCGCGAAAATTTTGAGTATTATGCCCTGGGTTGCTTTCTCATCAATGCGTCGCATTGCGCGGACCTCTAAAATTGCTATATTGTGCGTTTAAAAGTGCGGGGAAAAGTGCTAAAGTGAACTATTTTGCCCAATAATATAGGAAAGTAGCAACATAACACATAAATGCGCCGAGAAACTGACCGATTTTTTTCCTAACCCGCATATAATTTAATTTGTAGTTAAATTGCGCCGCGGAGCGGCGCGAATTTTGTAAGTTTTATTCCCTGTACAACTGTATTCTTACTGTTGAAAGGCCCAAGGTCCTTCAGAGCGTCTAGGGGCCCCTCTGACCTTTTCTACGCCCTTCCGACCTGTTCAGGGACTCATCTGGGATCCGCGAAGCGAAAAGACATGATGTGGAGTGGGTGATATATATAATACAAAGAGGGCTTACTCTACAGGAAAAAATACAATCGGATCTATCGGGTATATTGTAGCACCCTGACGAAGGGTGTTACAATATACCCGAAAGCTCCGCTTTTAATATTTGTATTGTGGAGTAAGTCCTCTTTGTATTTAATCTTCATCTGGGATCTCTACGTGCTTTGACTCTTCCGGTCTCACCAGAGACTCCTCTGACCTTCCAAGGAGCCCCTCTTGTGTGTCAAGGGGCCCATTCGGTCTGTTCAGAGGTCCTTCCGACCTGGCCAGGGACTGCACTCGCTGCTTTGTCGCCCTACCGACATGCTCAGGGGCAGGGGCGGCGGATTGCGAGGCGCAGGGTACCCAAAATCCCCCTCAAATGAAAATCCTGGGGAGGGGAAGGGTCATGTTTCCCCAGATTGAGCAGGCTAAAATCTGGGAGGGGGGGGGGGGCAAAACTACCCTTTCCCCCAAGGATTTTCGACTGGGGGAACTTTCGGTACCCTGCCCCCGCAATCCGCCGCCCCAGCTCAGGGGCCCCTCCGACCTGCCCAGGGGCTCGTCCAGTCTGGCTAGGAACTCATCCGGCATGCCTTCCGACCGGCCCAGGGACCCTTTCGGTCTAGCCAGGGGCCCCTCTGACTTACACAGGAGCCCCTCTGATCGGCCCAACGACTCTTCTGGTCGGCCTGCGCTGGCTGCTTTGTCGCCCTGTCGACATGCTCAAGGGGCCCTCCGACCTGCCCTGGAGCCCCTCCGTGCTGGCCAGGGGCCACTTCGGCATGTTCAGGGGCCCTTCATACCCGCCCAGGGGTCCTTTCGGTCTGGTCAGGGGCCCCTCCGATATACGCAGGGGCCCTTTTAACGTTCCAGGGGCCTCTGGTCTCTCCAGGGGCCCTTTAACCTTCTAAGGGGCCCTTCCGACCTAGCAAGGGGCTGCGCTGGCTGCTTTGTCGCCTTGCGACATGCTCCGAGGGCCCTCCGACCTACCCTGGGGCCCATCCGTGCTGGCTAGGGGCTCATTCGGCATGTTCAGGGACCCTTCTCACCCACCTAGGGGCCCTTTCGGTCTGGTCAGGGCCCCTCTGACCTGCACAGGGGCCCTATTAACTTCCCAGGGGACCTCCAACCTGCTCAGGGGCCCTTATTACCTGGCAAAGGACTGCACTGGCCGCTTTGTC
This sequence comes from Chirona hameri, assembly GCA_036785665.1. Taxonomy (NCBI): domain Eukaryota; kingdom Metazoa; phylum Arthropoda; class Thecostraca; order Balanomorpha; family Balanidae; genus Chirona; species Chirona hameri. The sequence goes on along the minus strand of JAXIVJ010000234.1, from coordinate 13,224 downwards.
GCCCTGTCGACATGCTCAGGGGCCTCTAAACCTGCCCAGGGGCCCTCTGTGCTGGCTAGGGGCCCATTCGACGTGTTCAGGGGGCCCATTCGACGTGCTCAGGGGGCCCTCTGACCCGCTCAGGGGCCCTTTTGGTCTGGTCAGGGGCCCTCTGACATGTACAGGGCTCTTTTGAACGTACAAGGGTCTTTCAGAGAGGGGGGAGGGGAGGGGGATGAAGGGGAAGGGGGAAGGCCGCCCCGCCGCCCTCCCTTTGGCTACGTGCCTGGGGGCACATTTCACCTCTGGGACGCAGTGGTCCAAAATTTGAAGGGGCTGCGTTCCGACGGATGGGGGGGGGGGGGGGGGTGCGTCTCGAAATGGGACACAGTCAATACGTTAAAATATGCCCTGGCTATGCTAAAAATATGCTATTGTCAACAGGCACAAGAAGTAACCACCCATAGCACAAATTATCCCGTTTCAAGATTGGAGATCATTTAATGGAAAATATAGCAGTTCAATAAAATGGATCGATATCGTATGACCTTAACTTTGGATTTTATAGTCGAAAAATCCCAAAGCTACTATCCACATGAATATTAAAAGCAATCATGAAATGCTGTAGTTAATGATTGAGACAACGTTTAACTCGTCTGAGTAGGCTATACGCCCTTTAAACCTGATTTGTTTTTTACAAATTAATTTCTCGTGATCGTGAACGAATATCGCCCCCCTGCCAAACTTTCGCAATAGCTCAAAACCCAATAGCGCTATCAACGTGAAACCTTGGGTACCTTCTCTTATATCCATTGTATGTCTTCTGTACAAAAATAAACAAATTTTATCCATATTTTCCAAATATAGCGAAGTTGGTGACGTCACTACACACGAGTTTGAAGACAAAATTGGCTAAAGTTTAACAGATCGTACACCGTTCATATTTTTGTTCACGTTTTTTTTAACCCTCCCAAAAAAGGGAAATATCGGAAAAGTGCCCACAAAATCAAAACTTTAAAAGATATTAACACATTGGAATACATATTAGAGAACAACATATGGGCAATTCCCAAACCAAATTTCAATACAATATCACCATTTTTGACTGGGCTTGTCTCCTGAAGTATTGGTAATTCATGCCGTATTTTTAATTGGATTTTCGTTTTTTAATGACCAGCTAAGCTACGAACAAATAAACGTCACACTGCATTTTGGAGGCATGCCTGTCCAGAAACATGCCTTTTTATTTAGGTTCAGCAATTTTGAATTTTGATCTTATGTGACCTGACCTTGACCTGAGCTTGACATTAACTTCACTTAAATGCAGTATGTGTATTATACCTTTGAGATCACTTTGGTTCTCATGATTGAAAGCCATTGATTGGCGAGGAAATCGAATCAAACTAAGTCGAAGGGGCATCATTTCTTTAGTCATCGCCTTCGGCGGTTCACTAAAATGCACCTAAAACATATTTTGCCCATGCGCTCCATAACTGTCCTGAGTCCATAAACTGAGTCCATAACTGGCAGCCGGAGTCGGAGTCGGCACAATTTTCCCGACTCCGACTTTGACTCCGACTCCGGTCGAAATCACCGACTCCGACCGACTCCGACTCCGCAGCCCTGGTTAGACCTTTATCCATCCGACGAATATCACCAGTAAGGCGCAGTAGTTGGCTATGAACGAGCGAGCGCGAACGAAATGTATGGGGAATTTAACTCGATCGGGTAAGTAGTTTCTGAGACACACAAAAAAGGTGCGCACATGCGCACGTGCAGAGGCACCCCACTCCTGACTTGTGGAAAAGAGGCGGCGGAGAGGTCCCTAGCCACACACCAAATTTGAACACAATCGGCTCAGCCGTTCCTGATATATAGAATAGGGGTGTGCACGTGCGCACGTGCAGACGCAACCCCACCCATGACTTGTGGGAAGACGGCGACATAAAGACATAAAGACATAAAAGAAAAGTGCAACAAAGAGCCTCTTGGGCCCATCCGAGGTTGCACCCCCCCCCCCCCACCCCCCACCCCCCCCCCCTCCACCAGTCTCGCCCCTTCAAATCACCTTACTCTACGGAGGGGTCCCCAACCACACACCAAATTTGAACACAATCGGCTGAGCCGTTCTTGAGATATAGAATAGGGATGTGCAGGTGCGCACGTGCAGAGGCATCTCACCCCTGACTTGTAGGAAAGTGGCGGCTGAGAGGCCCTTAACCACACACCAAATTTGAACACAATCTGCCCAGCCGTTGCGGAGTTTTTACGAGAAAACACTTTTCAACACCCATCACGCGGCACGCGCCACGCGCAGTGGTAGTCACCCACGTGAGTCAGCACTGGTCTCAAACAGGTTAGGTTGGATGGGGCTACTCAGCAAAGAAACCCGCTTGACCATTGGACGTGCGGTTGCAGAGATATTAGCTTCTCAAAAGCGTCGCCACGGGCCGGGCCGGGTCGGGCCGGGTCGCTCATATTCAGATTTTCCCCATATACCACGGAAGGACGAGCGAGCGCTTCGCGCTCGCTCGTAACTAGTTAAACACCACTAACTTCACAGCTATATTCATATTGATATTGTTGTAGGTCAGAGCTGCTACTGAAGTTACATATTTAATGCTGAAACATGTTATTTTGTATCAGTGAAAATAAACTTTTATCAAGAATCGGCAAGATTACGTCAAAAGTTACCACTGCAGCCATCTTCAGAGTCTGCCGGAATAACAATATTTGAGGATATAGACACTCAGTGTCGTATAAACTGAACTTAAAAAGCAAGCCATATCTAAACAATGACTAGTTCAGGCTACTGTCTGCACTCCGCCCATAAATTTACTAAGGCTGCAGATCGGAGGCAGCCAATGTCATGTCCGCATTCCTTCCCCATGGCCGACTCCTGTCCTATGCCGATGACACTCAACTCCTGGACCACTCCCCTCTCGATGTCATCAACTTATCACACCTGAAGGCCCGCGTCGAAGAGTCCATCATACACCTTCAAGATTGGTTTCTGTCCAACTGTCTCAAAATGAACCCTGACAAAACCCATTTCATCATCTTTGGTACAAAATCTTCCATAAAAAAAGACATCGAGCTTCCACATCACCTTATCACGCTCACGCATCCCGCCATGTTCCACCGTGAAGGTCCTGGGCATGGTCCTGGACCCAGGTCTGACCTGGGAGCCACATATATCGACGGTGGTTCGCAGATGCAACGCTATCCTTATATCCCTCTACAAAATTCGCCACTATTTCACACCCAAAGCCCTTGAGCTCCTGGTACAGGCTCACGTTTTCCCCCACATTTTGTACTGTCTCTCCGTTTGGGGCGGGGCCGCCCAATGCCATCTGTCACGGATTCAGAAAACTATCAACTTTGCGGCGAGACTTGTCTCTGGGGTGCGGCGCAGTGAGCACATCTCACCTGTCCTCATCTCGTTAGGGTGGCTGAGTGCGAGGGAGATGGTGCATCAGCGAGACTGCCTCAAAGTGTTTAGTGCGCTTCATGACCACAACTGCCCGCCAGCCCTGAGAGCTCTTTTTGTCAAACGATCCCAGGTATCCCAGAGGGAAACGAGAGCTGTAGCCGCGGGAGAGCTGCAGCTGGAAAGATGTCGCCTGTCAGCCACGCAGAGAAGCTTCGCATATAGGGCCGCGCGTGCGTGGAATTCTCTCCCAGCTAACATTACCGAGGTGCGGAGTCGCGGGGCGTTCCTGCGTGCCATTTGTCAGCCAACATGAATTACAATCGGATGTCCGTGTTGTTTTTCACATGCATCGTGACCGTGACCGTTCCCATAGTGTATGAGTAAATGTCTGTCACCCTTACCTACAATGTACAGGGTTCATAATACCCACTACGTGGACGAATCCTTAATAAACGAAACGAAACGAAACGAATCACATGAGAGAAGTTCCCGTTACCACTGTTGCATATTTTGCCTTCAGACCAACTGTGACCAACGAACTTTAAGTTCTCCTGCAAAAAGGGTGTTTTACCCTCACATTGATCCATGAACTGCGGTAAACGTCTCTCATATGTCTATCCCAACACTTCTGGAATACATCTCTTTTCGTAATGGACAGGCTCCAGATTTGTAACAGATAACTGGGACGCCTGGATTGCACTCGGGCTCGGGCCCGCTTGTCGTGCACCGAATCTATACATTATTCACGCATTTTCCAACAGAGGTCAGTCATTTGCATAGACGGGATCAATATTCAGACGAGGGTGTCGACGGGCAAAGGCCACCGAACGCAAGCGCGCCGCTGAGCCCATAAATATCTGGAAAACGGTGCGCTCCTTGTGTCTCGTGGTGTATCTGAGGCGACACGGCGCCCTATTTGGGCGGGACCTCTCAGAGACAGAGTGTTCGACTGACCAGGCTTGACAGCGGTGGTCAGATGCAGACAATGCCGCATTTGAATGATGACTCAGAAACACGACGGAGGGTGACACTTTAAATGGCGACGCCCATGTCGCTGGCGCCGGGGGGGGGGGGGGGGATCGGGTGCAGAGGTCGTCTGCGGGGACGGCGGAGTGTATCTGAGGGCGGCAGAGGAGCACTGGAGCAGGGTGAGCGGCGTCAGAGGTCGTCTGCGGGGACGGTAGAGTGTATCTGAGGGCGGCAGAGGAGCACTGGAGCAGGGTGAGCGGCGGCAGAGGTCGTCTGCGGGGACGGCGGAGTGTATCTGAGGGCGGCAGAGGAGCACTGGAGCACTGGAGAAGGGTGAGCGGCGGCAGAGGTCGTCTGCGGGGACGGCGGAGTGTATCTGAGGGCGGCAGAGGAGCACTGGAGCACTGTAGAAGGGTGAGCGGCGGCAGAGGTCGTCTGCGGGGACGGCGGAGTGTATCTGAGGGCGGCAGAGGAGCACTGGAGCAGGGTGAGCGGCGGCGGAGCTCTGGATGTTCAATTTGGGACCATGTTCCGTTCGGTGTAGTTTTTGTGCGCCCGTCCTGGGATGGCTGCGGCGCGATACTGCGTGGCCTTCGGGGTGGCCCCAGCTAATTATAGGGTTTTTGGGAGAACAGGAATGAATAGATTACAGGGAAGCCGGCTATGGCTATTTAATGATGGCAGGTTTCACTTTAACCGCCCACACAACTATGCATACGACGGTGTCCAGTGGTGGCTGCCTTTCTTTGGAGGGCTCGCGTACCAGCCAAACAAGATACCCAAACGACTCCGTTTTCCCATTAACCAGTGCGACCAATTTACCTCAAAGCGCCAGAGACAGGGTTTAGACCCGAATTCCACGGCTCGTTGTTGCTGTGTTCTACATTGAGGGCCTTACTGCGGGGGAGCACAGGTAATACCTGCGAATGATTCAACGTGAAGCGGCACGCGATTAATTGTTACCCAACTTTTACGTGTCCCAGCTATACGGCACATAAACAGTTGGCGTGACAAACGACATGTACCCAAGCCGATCCTGCATACTGTTCTCATTGTTATCCCTCGTTCTTTCACTGTAAAAGTAATTCAACAATGTATTTTTTAGTAAAGGAAAGAAAATACTGTGCCTATTTCCACGAAGCAGTTACGAAACACAATGCTGCTCTTAAAAAACATGTTGTCTTTGTTTTGTACCTATACTTCAAATTGCATAGCGTGGAAACATTGGAAGTATTTTGCCCTGGTGAACCATTGTATTACAACATGTATGCTTAACCCTCGCCCTACGGGGACCGTTTCTCACCTTCGCCCTACGGGGGGGGGGCTGACAGCCCCCTGTTAACTTCCAACCAAGCAACATAGAGCAATACGGTAGGAACCACCAGCATGTTGCCTGTCATGAGAGGAATTTAACAGTATATGATTTGTAGGTTTCAGGTCAGCGGGTGACCTTCCAGGTCAAGTGAATGACCTAAGATCGACCACGTCCAAAAATAGTGATTTTGCTCTGTCCGTCGTCATTACCAAAGTTATGAGTATAAAACGATTTGGTTAGCGTCAACATGTTGGTCGTTATATTAGCTATCTGGCAATATATATATTTGTTGGTCTAGGCCAGTATGACCTCTTAGGTCATTGAAATCGTCACCATAGATGATAATTGCTATGCATTTTGCATTACAGCACATGTACAGGGCGCTTAGTATAACTTCCGAAAGGATAGAGATAGAGATACACCGTAAAAAGTAGCGTGTTGCCTGTCACAAGGACAATCCAAAGGCATCTCATTTTGAGTATCTAGGTCAACTGGTAACCTTTGGGGTCAGCTCAATGACCCTTTTGGGTCCGACGTGACCTTAACGAAAAGGTCATAGGTCACGATCTAATAGTCCTATACACTTCAAATTTTAGCAGGATACGTATAATTGTTGTAAACACAGCTATTGAAAATTTCAGCAAGATTCGCGGCATGTGGAAAAAGTTATTCAAGAAAAACCTCGGGGGGGGGGGGGGCTGTCGGCCCCCTCCCGTAGGGCGAGGGTTAAATTTGCAACATGCAAGCATATTTTATATATCGATTTAGAAAACCAAATTGTGTGTCAATTGTCATCATTAAATGATTAAGTGTTGCATTGAATGGGTATATGCTCTCTTGAACGCACATATTCCTTCATTTTATGGGAAATGTGTACTGCTATACCTATGCAGCATATGTAACGTCTTTCTTTTTACCAGATATCAATTTGTCAATATAAGCTGATCAATAATATTCCTGCGTCTCGTCTCCAAAACTTACGGATTTGCATGATGGCTCATGAAAGCGATTTCCATAGGCCTTCCTCTCCACCCTTCTCTGATGGCAGCTGGCCAGTGGATCTGCACCGCCACAGGTACGGCACCGCCACAGGTACGGCTCCTCACGAGAAGCAGTGGCAGGTGCCGTGACGTGCGCTAATTAAATTATGCAGCGTCTCATTATGCACGATTTGAATTAACAGCACGCGGCTGTGCAGCATGGCGTGACGTGGCCGCTGCCATTTCCCGGCCCTCGGCCCGCCTCGGAACACAGCGCGCCTTTGTGTGCTGGCCGCCGCTGCCATGGTCAGCGGCTCCGGCAGCCCCGGGCTGGAGCGGTGCCGGTCCGCTCCGGCCCCAGGTCCGGCCCCGGGTGGCGGCTCCTCCGTCCTCCTCACCTCTCAGGTTGGGAGCCGCGCCGGCCGGCGGCGCCGCCTCACCACTGGCAAACCTAATCACAGGCCCCGGGCGCAAAAATGGCACGGGCGGCAGCTTCAAACGCCACCTGGACGCGTCGTTAGTGGGGCGATTTATGACCGCCGGGTCCGGCCGGTCGGGGGGCGGCGGGGCAGCCATGTGCCCCCCCCCCCCGTCCCGTGCCCGGTGTCGCACCTGGCCGCTGCCGGTGACACGCCGGTGCGCGCCCCTCTCCAGACACAGAGGCTCGTTTGTAGCGCGGCCACAGGGCGGCGCGCACCAGCTGGGGCCATCACGTGCCGACCACGACAGACTGACGAGCCTGGCGAGCGGCCAACGCAGGATACCTTACCGGGCACAGCCGATAAATGGGCTTTGTCAGACCACCGCAAGGCCGGCCCTCAGTTGTCACATAACAAAAGGTGTCATGCAATTAATTCACCACAATTTGAGTGAGGCAAGGGCCTCTCCGAAACGCCAGAGGTTTGGAGAGGATTATCAAGGCCGAGCATGGCGGCGCCAACATCAGCAGATTAACGAGGCCGAGAATGGCGGCGTCAACATCAGCAGATTAACGAGGCCGAGAATGGCGGCGTCAACATCAGCAGATAAACAAGGCCGAGAATGGCGGCGTCAGCAGATTAACAAGGCCGAGCATGGCGGCGTCAGCGTCAGCAGATTAACAAGGCCGAGAATGGCGGCGTCAGCAGATTAACAAGGCCGAGAATGGCGGCGTCAGCGTCAGCAGATTAACAAGGCCGAGCATGGCGGCGTCAACAGAGCAACAAGGCCGAGAATGGCGGCGTCAGCAGATTAACAAGGCCGATAATGGCGGCGTCAGCAGATTAACAAGGCCGAGGATGACGTCAGCGTCAGCAGATTCAACAGACTCGTTAACTTGAGTTGATTAACATTTCCAAACCGGAGTTGTTGGTGTTCGTATAGTTCGTATGTGAGTTCTGAACGCAATGTGAACGATGCAAAATCGGCTTACAAACTAAAGTTGGGGCCAATAATTCGATGCTGCAAGGCAGTGCATTTGAACTTAGGCATCACAAGATTGGTGAACTTTGTCTCCTAATGACCTTTCAGCCGTAGGCGTAACCACCTTCCGAAAGTAGGTGGGGACGGAGGCACTTTGAAGTCGATTCTTTCCATGCAACGCCCATAGGCGTAATGTTAAAATCCGAAAATGTTACTGGGGACTGATCCCCAGCGACCCCAGCGGTAGTTTCGCGCCCGCTTTCAGCTTCCACATGATGGCTTTGTACTTTTTCTCAGCTTATGCCGATTAATAACCAAAAAACACAATTCATCTAAATCGCGGAATCGTGAGTCGAAGCTATAAACATGGTTTTGTTTTCAGTAATATTTCACCGTCTGCTGGTGTGGCCCTCGACTATACGAGTCACGACTGGCATACTAAACACCAACTTCGTGGCATTCAGACACGGCCGAAACTCGAGTGACACCGCGCGCCGGTAAACAGGTCATGGTAAGCTCGCTGTGGGACTGTGTGTGTGTGGCTGTCGGCGGCGCCCACTGCACGGCTCGAGTGCGCCTGTTTGTTGCCGGGGGCCGATATATGGCGAGCTGGGGTGCCAAAACAGCTGTCATCGGTAAGCCCCAGAGATCGATATATGTACTGCGGAGAGAGGGCTGACGTTCAGAAGCTGTGCAGGAGAGCCTCGGACAAGCAGCAGTGGGGGCGTGATCGGGCCTCTGCAGTTCTGACGAAGAGAAGCGGCGGTTCCTGCGACGCTTTTTAGATTATACGATTATGATCGTTGATCAATACATATTTCTCGTCATTTCTCCAATCAATAGACGACTGACATAATAATTTAAAGTTGTATGTTGACTAATTGCAAAACATATGGCAATTTCTTTCACCACGCTATTTATACCGCACATGAAACATACAAAAAGCTCAAACACAGAATTTAACACTGGTGAATGCGGAGAACGGCCCAATCAAGTGACTTTGATATGTTTGCTTCACACGATTTCCCCGGATCATGTCGATTGCAAGCATTTCGTATTTGAATTTTTAAATCTACCTATGAACCAGTGCAGTCCCTGCATTCAAATTTCAAGTTTAAGAGGATGGAAGAACTACTCCAAGAAGTAGCGACTGTGGAGCACCACCTAACCCGCCGCTACTCGGCGGTGTCTGAGGGACCATCGTTAGCGACGCTGAGCCGTCGAGAGCGCGCGCGGCCCTTGCGGTGATCACCGCCCCTCGTCTGCAGCGCCAGCCATTTGGTGCGCAGAACAACAACACATCGCGCTGGAAACGGCCTGAAAACATCGTAACACCTCCTAACGGCCACTCGTAAAGACCGCACTTCAACATGAAGCGGCGCGCGCGCGCGCGCGACGATTGAAAAAGGGCCGCCCGGTGGCGAATTGATTTCCACTCCGGCCGAGCCGATGGCAGTGATGAGGACAGACCGGCGATCGCCACGTGCCTTTTTGTCACGTGGCGTGATGTGCACGCGGCCTGTTACGCCGTTTATTGGCGTCCGGGCGGACTTATTGAGCTGTTTCATGAAATATGGTCCAAACGGGCTGTCTCATTACGCCAGCCGGTATATCAGCTCGGCATGACTCAGTAGTGCGCCAGTCGGCCAGTGGGTAACAGTCTGCCTCTGCAGGTACACAAATCACACGCCTGCGCGGTAAACATGTCACGGAACCCGCTCGCCTGCACTAACTCAGCGGCAGGTTCGTGCTGCCTGTTGGGCGAGACAGCGAGCTTGCCCGCCTGGCAGCCTGGCAGCCTGGCCTACCTGCCTACCTGCTTACACTGGCGGATCCAGCCTCTCCGTGTGTGTGTGTGTGTGTGTGTGTGTGTGTGTGTGTGTGTGTGTGTGTGTGTGTGTGTGTGTGTGTGTGTGTGTGTGTGTGTGTGTGTGTGTGTGTGTGTGTGTGTGTGTGTGTGTGTGTGTGTGTGTGTGTGTGTGTGTGTGTGTGTGTGTGTGTGTGTGTGTGTGTGTGTGTGTGTGTGTGTGTGTGTGTGTGTGTGTGTGTGTGTGTGTGTGTGTGTGTGTGTGTGTGTGTGTGTGTGTGTGTGTGTGTGTGTGTGTGTGTGTGTGTGTGTGTGTGTGTGTGTGTGTGTGTGTGTGTGTGTGTGTGTGTGTGTGTGTGTGTGTGTGTGTGTGTGTGTGTGTGTGTGTGTGTGTGTGTGTGTGTGTGTGTGTGTGTGTGTGTGTGTGTGTGTGTGTGTGTGTGTGTGTGTGTGTGTGTGTGTGTGTGTGTGTGTGTGTGTGTGTGTGTGTGTGTGTGTGTGTGTGTGTGTGTGTGTGTGTGTGTGTGTGTGTGTGTGTGTGTGTGTGTGTGTGTGTGTGTGTGTGTGTGTGTGTGTGTGTGTGTGTGTGTGTGTGTGTGTGTGTGTGTGTGTGTGTGTGTGTGTGTGTGTGTGTGTGTGTGTGTGTGTGTGTGTGTGTGTGTGTGTGTGTGTGTGTGTGTGTGTGTGTGTGTGTGTGTGTGTGTGTGTGTGTGTGTGTGTGTGTGTGTGTGTGTGTGTGTGTGTGTGTGTGTGTGTGTGTGTGTGTGTGTGTGTGTGTGTGTGTGTGTGTGTGTGTGTGTGTGTGTGTGTGTGTGTGTGTGTGTGTGTGTGTGTGTGTGTGTGTGTGTGTGTGTGTGTGTGTGTGTGTGTGTGTGTGTGTGTGTGTGTGTGTGTGTGTGTGTGTGTGTGTGTGTGTGTGTGTGTGTGTGTGTGTGTGTGTGTGTGTGTGTGTGTGTGTGTGTGTGTGTGTGTGTGTGTGTGTGTGTGTGTGTGTGTGTGTGTGTGTGTGTGTGTGTGTGTGTGTGTGTGTGTGTGTGTGTGTGTGTGTGTGTGTGTGTGTGTGTGTGTGTGTGTGTGTGTGTGTGTGTGTGTGTGTGTGTGTGTGTGTGTGTGTGTGTGTGTGTGTGTGTGTGTGTGTGTGTGTGTGTGTGTGTGTGTGTGTGTGTGTGTGTGTGTGTGTGTGTGTGTGTGTGTGTGTGTGTGTGTGTGTGTGTGTGTGTGTGTGTGTGTGTGTGTGTGTGTGTGTGTGTGTGTGTGTGTGTGTGTGTGTGTGTGTGTGTGTGTGTGTGTGTGTGTGTGTGTGTGTGTGTGTGTGTGTGTGTGTGTGTGTGTGTGTGTGTGTGTGTGTGTGTGTGTGTGTGTGTGTGTGTGTGTGTGTGTGTGTGTGTGTAGGTGTGTGTGTGTGTAGGTGTGTGTGTAGGTGTGTGTGTAGGTGTGTGTGTAGGTGTGTGTGTAGGTGTGTGTGTAGGTGTAGGTGTAGGTGTAGGTGTAGGTGTAGGTGTAGGTGTAGGTGTAGGTTGTGTGTGTGTGTGTGTGTGTGTGTGTGTGTGTGTGTGTGTGTGTGTGTGTGTGTGTGTGTGCCGTGTGTGCGTGTGTGCCGCGTGCCGTGTGCCGTGTGCCGTGTGCCGTGTGCCGTGTGTGGGAGGGGGCAACTTTTTGTGGCAAAAAAAGAACCCCCATGTGTTTTCTACGTGGATTTGGGCCGGTCACCTTATTTTGGTATTCGAGCTTAAGAAATTAACTTCAAATTCACCAAAAAATGATTTTGTGGAAATTTTCCCGAAAAAAATATGCTTATTTTGGTGGGTCAAAAACCCAAAATTGCGCAAATCCGAGATAGCTGTTTTGAAGAAAATGCCATTTCCTTTCTTTTGACGGTTTTATTTGCAATTTGCTTCAAAACTCTATTTTCTACGATTTTTTTCTTCTCTCAAACGTTTATCATTTTTCCACCACAAATGGCATGATATGATTTCATTAAAACGTCATTATCTCCCAAAATACTGCATCAATTTCTTTTAAATTTGGTGAGAAGACGTATCATTGGTGCAGCATAAGGTACTGAAAGTTTCAAGTTATTTACCAAATCCGGGGGGGGGGGGGGCAGATTCTGCCCCCCCCCCCCAGTGGGGCGCGGGTTAAGTGTCACCTTGACCCGCTTGGGGCTGCTTGAATTGCATCAGGTGCGCCGGTTTGTCTATCATTGAAAGAAAGGGATATATAAAAACTTCAAATTCAATCACTCGAGAAGAAAAAACTTCCGTTTTCATGAAGTTTTCTCCTAAGATCATTGTGTTTCACGTTCAGTGCAGGGAACGCGCCGGGGGCATACTTGTATTGAATCCCCCCCCCCCCCCGTTTCCTTGTCGGGGGGGGGGGGGGGGGGCGGGCATTTGCCCCTGATGCTCTCCCTGGATCCGCCAGTGCCTGGTCTGCCTGGTTTGCCTGGTCTGCCTGGTCTGCCTGGTCTGCCTGGTCTGCCTGGTCTGCCTGGTCTGCCTGGTCTGCCTGGTCTGCCCTGCCTGCCCGACTCCCGCATGCACGCAGGCCCGCCTGTGTGCCTGCCTGCCAGCCGGCTGACACCACACCACACCTCACGCACACCTCACACCGCCTGAGAGGTCGAGATGGGCCATCAGCGTGAATCATGACTCCTTCTGCGCACCACCCGCGTGTCTCGGCCGCGTCGTCTCGGACACGGGAGGTGGTTGGCGGCACCTCCTCTCGCCCCGCAGCTGTCGTGCCGCCCTCGGACCGGCCAGGAGACATGCTAACCACCGGGCTAATTGAAACTGACGAGGCCACACGTGATGCAGTCGCGACGCGACGGGGACGAGGGAGAGGTAGCTGAGTAAAAATGAGTGTTTAATCTCCTGTAGTTAATATATGCTGTAGATTACGGCGTTATGTGTCGCCCAAGGACGGGGTTATGCTTTCATTGTCATCGTGTTTCAGGAAGGGAAACTTCGCAAGAGTACGGCCTTACAAATTCAAATGTGTATCAATATTAATTGCAACTGAAAGGATTCATGAAATGATGGATGCATACATGTATAGTGCATTTATCTGATGCTATTCAAATGACCACATTGGAACAAGACTCGCACAATGTTGACATGCAAGGTTTCATCAGATACATTGTCAATCAGTTCCAGAGACATTCTTGTACATGTCTTCGGATGAATAGGTTTTATTTGTCGTGACAGTAAATACATACAGGTGCATTGTCCATGCAAGTTCCATGCATACAGTGAATGTTACACATCACAGCATAAAAAAACACCATTTCGCAACGTCTTTGGCATGATATTCGATCAGCATCCTCTGCTCACTATCCACT